>CAJVPT010006943.1:0-10546 GCA_910592055.1 Acaulospora colombiana
AAGTAGCACAAAGTTTCTCATGATTTGATTGGTCCAGTAGAATCACGTCAGTACAAGAATGTAAACAAGCCCTCATTAGTCACTCCACATGTCTGAATGCATTTCCTCAGTCCCATAAGAACCTGAGGTCCACCATAAGTCACACAGATCTGGCGCGGGTGGATACAGGACACCGTTCCCTATTACGTCTTTGACTCTTATCAGGAAAGAGAAAGAAACAATAGCTGTAAGACCAGTTAGCTTAACTCTTAGAACATAGAGGCTTAGCAAATGTCTCTCGACTTTATTGCATTAGAATAAAAAGGACCCATGGCAAGGTAAAATGTATTGCATTGGATCGACCTACACAACTATATATATGCCACTATCCCCAACCCTTTCTCCTATAGAGATAGATTCCCTCCTACCTTGGAAGATGAAAATCGCCCAACCACACCAAGAGGAGTTCCCTTCCACAACCCATTCACCAAATTGTATGCGCAGATAACCGTCCTAAAGAATTCTTCCTTCCTGTTCAGCAAGAGTAGTTCGCTTCCGTATATAGTTGAACCTGGCTGGAGAGTAATTTCACCAAAGGGACATGGAAGAGTTTCCCACAGTACCAAGGCAACCTTAGGTAAAGTTAAATTGAGTGGCACCGGTACTTGACTTGGGAGTTAATAACATTATCTGAAATGACCAACAAGCCAGCACATAGATATTACTGGGAGTTATCGCAAGATAACATGGGGTACCATATCAACACCACCACTCTGAGTGCATTAACGACAAGTATATTCAATAGAAATATTGGACAGTGTGGACTCAAGCGAAAGTTTCTTCCCCTGTATGAGTTGCACAGTAACTTATCTATCAGCTCAAGTTTTTTTTTGAATTCATGAATAGTGGTGATAGTATCTAAAAACTAAAGAACACATGACATCGTTCACACATCTTCTCTCTACACCGCTAATTTAGATCTTTGAATATATTTTTATTACTATTAACTATTTTTAGGGGTTTTTTTTCATAGTTAATTAGTCTATTGGAACCCACTTTGTATGTATGACCATAGATTTAGATACATCCCCCGTCCTTTGTTTTTTTTTTACCTTTTCTGGAGGATGAAACACCAGTGGCACTTCGAGTACGCTGGCCTCCTGAAATTGTATTTGGTAAACAGCAGGGATTTTTATCAATGTATTTTGTTGTCAAATGATAGATAAGTTTAAATTTTATCTGGAGTATAGCCTCTCCGAATAAATATACTTGTCTATTAAGCTTCAATAAAATAGTCTGTTCTGTTTATTAAAATATATATATATATATTAAAGAATATAATAAATAAATATAGATTTTTATCTAAGATATTTAAATTATATAATTTGATAAATATGGTTTAATAAAATAATTTTTTTAACATTAAAGTCTATTTATTTTAATTTAAAGTAAATATATTAATAACTCAAATTATTCTTACTATTATCTATTTTTATAATTCAAGCTAATTTGACATATCTAAAAATTAACTTATGTTTTCATCAGTTATAAAGATAATGAAAAAGTTATAGTATAGTAATATTTGTTTAAGTTTATCTAATAATACTAAAAAATCTCTCAAAAAGTATTATTATTAAAAATTTATTTTAGTTAAAGAAAACTTATGATAGAGTAATAACTTTCTTGTATTCTATAGTATATAGATATTTGTCTACCTAACTTTAGGATATCAGTTTACTTTAAAGAAAATAATTTAAATATTTAGTATACAATTTATATAATTAAATTTGTAAAAAATATTTATAATATATATAAAAATATTTTACTTATTGTAGGATATACTATTTATTAATTATCAAAAAAATTTAACAATAAACTTTATAAACAAATTTTAAAAGAAAAATTAATATATTCATTAGAATATTATAATTTAATTAGTTTTTTGACATAATAGTAATTTTAAATATAGGTTAAAAACTGGAAAACAATAATAAAATAAACCTATTTTCAGATTATCATAATTTTTAGACTTAAATCTAATAAAAAATATCCGAAATAATGATATGTATGACTATATACTCTATCTAGATTTTTCAATTGAGGGATAGTTCTTAATATAAGATAGTCAATAGATAACTGTAACAATGGAATAACATCTTTGGTTACACTATCTTCCAAAAAGAATGCAATACCTGACCATCAATCTTTAAGTATTAAAATTTTAATCAGATCAGATCAAATTATAATGAAATTAATAGTATATATAATATATAATCTAATCTATTTGATATATATAGTAGAATAAGAATTAAAATATTAAAAAAATTTTTTATGATGCAATTAATAAAAATTTACTATTGTGTGACTTTTGATATTTTTTTGTAAAAATATAAAAATGCAAAAATTTATTCAAACCTTGTATAAATCAAATGTTTTTAAGATAGTTATCTATAGAAAAAAGGATAAAGATTATTATCTTATTAGAAGAAGATTATAGTTTACATCAAGTTGCTGTAAAATTGATAACAATATTTATTATTTCATTATATCTAAACCTAAAAAAAAAATCTTGAAACAAACAAATTAGAAAATAAACCTATTCCTGTCATTTATTTAAACCTACTTTATATAAAAAACATATTGTTATTTAAAAAATTCTAAAAGAAAAATATAATACCACTATAAATATATACAGATTCTTGATAAAATATAAAAAAATAAATATTAGTGTTAACATAATTTGAAAAATTCTTAAGAAAAATGGATTTAAAGCATATACATGATGCAACAAATCTTTTTTAAGTAAAAAACAAAAAAATTTGATTAAAATTTGCAAAATTATATAAAAATTGAACCATAGAAAATCAAAGTATAGTTGTTTGATCTGATGAAACTTAATTTCAACTTTTTGAAGCTGAAGGACATAAATATTGCTGGAGAAAATCTACAGAACTGTTAAAGAATCAACATATAATTTCTATATATAACTAAATTTAATAAAGATATAATTAATATATAGGATGTTTTACTTATTATATTACATAATATTTATCTAGAATTGAAAGAAATCTTAATGCAGAGCTTTATAGACAAATTTTGAAAGAAGAATTGATGTATTTATTAATATATTATCATTTAGCTTCTAAAGATATTATATTTCAACATGATAATGATCTAAATACAAGGCTAAAATAGTTCAAAAATGGTTAAAAATAACAAAATTAGAACTATTTCTTAGCCATCAAAATCTCTAGATTTAAATTCAATAGAAAATATTTGAAATAATATTAAAAGAAAAGTTAATGATTTAGAGATTAATATTAATGACAAAGAAACTCCCTGGAATAATTTATTAGAAATTTGAAATGAAACATTTGAAAAAACTTGTAAGAAATATATAGAAACAATGCCTAAAAGAATTAATGATATTATTAAGGCAAAAGGTGGTTATACGAGATGGTAATAGAAATCAAATATATTTGTATAATTATATATATAAATTTTTTATAAATAAATAAATTTTATTATTTTTTTTAAAAACCTCAAAAATAATGCAACAGTAAATTTTAAAAAAATTATCGTAAAAATTTTTTTTATTAATTTAATATTATTTTAACTTATACATTATTTAAGATACTTATATTCTATCTATCTATCTATATTATAAATTTCATCATAATTTGATTTAACATTTTGGCATTTAAATATCACCGATCAGGTGTTGCGTTCTTTTTGGGAGACGGTGTATGAAAGCTCCTTTGGTTCATGTTAATTTTAACTTTTTGATTTCAAAACAAAATGATATTTTATTAAATTTTCAACTGACGGTCTTTATGGTGCTAGCCAAGATGAATATCAAAACAGAACTTTCAAAAACAGTAACCAAAGAAAATATTTATATCCACCGAAACAATGGAAAATGAATAATTGGGGGCCATTTAAGAGCAAGATAACAGCGAGCAACGAACCGGAAATCAAAACGCTTTGTATACAAGATAATATTAAAAATTGATAGTATTTTTTTGTAACTTTATTTTTATTTTATTTCGTGAATTTATTGTGTGATGTAAATAGGTATATTAATTTTGATGTTAAATGTGATCGAATTTTTTCTTGACAGAAAACCGTTTCCTTGGGAACGATCAAGATTCAAATAACACAAAATGTTGAAGTAAGAGTCTGTGGCATATTCTCCCTGGCACTTTTTTTTAATACAAACTCGGGCTCAAAAAATACGTGAATGAAATCATTTAAAGTTATTATAAGTATATGAGCTTGTAATATTTTAGCTTTTATTATTAACTTAGATCGTAATATAACTATCGACATTGTCGGATTCGTCTTTTTAATATGACTGAATAAATTTACAAAATTTATGAACTCGACTCGCAACAAAATTTAAATAATTAATACCGACTTTCGTTTCTGAAAAATGTAAGAAACTATTATAATTTTGCCATTTTAACGTAATGATCTTTAAAATCTTAGAGCTCAAACTAAGATATAAATGTCAGTACGTGTTAGTCATTTTAAATTAATAAATAAGTAACGAAAGTCTATAAAGAATCTTACCCATTTTGGTTTTAATATAGGAAATTTCTTAGAGATCATCAAACAAGCAAGAGCATCTGCATTTTCACCTTTTTGAATTAAACGTTTATAACCATCTTCCATATCTCCAAGCTTTGAATTTTCCCTTATAAAACCTTTCTCGGAATGGCCTATTGTAAATATACCCAACAAAATCCTTTCAATAAGGCCAAATTTTTCTGATGTTCTTTGATTACGGTATGCTTCAAATTCATATTTAATACAAAATTCAAAACATTCTATCTCATTCTTATTTGATGTATGACGGATGCCCAAGAAAACAATTTTGACTTCTTTCCCATTATCAATTATTTTGGACCTAAATTTATTAGCACTATGATCTGTTTTAGAATGTTTCATAGTTTCTATAGTGCCTTGCATCTCCGGATAATTATCTTGCCAAATTTTAATAATATCAGAAACATCATTCTTGGAAACGCAAAAGACGTTTGAATGATGGTCTGAACAAGCTATAATTTGGCCTTCATCTAAGGCTTGTTTTAATTGATTTATTTCCGGAGATTTAGTTAGGGGAACCTCAAAAAAAATTCATTGTTAAAATACGTGATTTATTGCATAGTACAATTTATATAGCTGGGAGAAGTTCTATTCGATGCCATTTATTCTTTATACGGATAAAATTCGGAAGTTTCAACATTATAATATAAGTGCCCTGATAAGGTGAGATCATAAAAAATGAATCTTGTGTTTGGTTAAATTAACAATAGATGAGCCCTGATAAGGTGAGATTATAAAAATTGATGGGATATAAAGTATTTTTATTATTAATATGGATCACTGTTTGGTTAAATTAATAATTATGCCATTTATTATTTATACGTATAAAATTCCAGAAGTTTCAATATTATAATATATGCGTCCAGATAAGATGCGATTATAAAAAATGAATCGTGTTTTTGGTTCAATTAAAAATAGATGCGCCCTGATAAGGTCATAAGGATTGATGGGAATAGAAAGTATTTTTTTATTAATATGAATCACTGTTTGGTTAAATTAATAATAGATGCTCCCTGATGAGGGGTGACCATAAAATTTTTTTGGTTAAATAAATATCAAATATTTCAATTTAAATTTATTGCAGAGCAAATATGTATTAAATGAATCCAAATAAATGCTAGTCAACTCTTGATAAACAGAAGGTAGCACGAATATTAAATTGGCTATATTTATCAAAAAATGGCAATGATAAATAATACAGATTCTATTTTTGAAAATACTAAGCCATTTTTAAAAAAAAATCTTGCTATATATTATGCGTATCATTGTCAAACTCTCGGTAAACCGAAGTTCTAAATAAGGCAAGATCAAATGTATTGATCAATAGTCAATACATAATAGAAATAATTAAGTGAGTTCTTACGAACCTGTAATTTTTAACCAACTGCTTGTCACTGTTCCTCGTAACCAGATTAAAAAGTGTTGGTAAATTTTCTTTTTTCTCAATTAACTTTTTGAGATTCCATTCGTTTTTCACGATATATATGGACTGCGATAAATTTACGAATAGATGTAGATTTCTATGAAATACTTTAAATTCATATTCGAAACTTTTTTCAGAGCACTTGAACCACTCGGAGTTTATCGGATAAACTTCCCAACGAGCATTTTTTACCTTTTTGCCTTCGATAAAACTACGAGTACAGGATTTTATAGGCTTGGACGGATCCTTTTCTGCGTTAAAATCTTTAGCCAATTCTTCCTTTAATTCTGGGTATTTATTCACCCATCCATCAATAATTTTGGGAAGGTCCTCGTTAGAAATAGAATATACATTTTCATCGGCACTTTTATCATATATAATATCGCCATTTTCTAAAGCCGTTTTTAATATTTCACGTTCTTGTTCTTGTTCCATTTTAAAACAAATCTTGTAATTATGAGATTGAATAAGATCCATTTATATATTTAAAAAAAGTGCAAGTAAATATATGCAACTCCAGTGTTATACAAACCAAAATAAGATTATCTGGATGTACTACAAACCGGAGGAGCGTATAAAAGTAACGGCACTAGCCCTTATCGAGGATAGATGTTATTCCATTGTTTTTATTTTCATAGATATTATTTCAGATACGCTTTTGGCATTAAAAGAATTTCATTTGGAAAATCAAGTCATATTTTCACGGTCAATTGTCAAAATATAGCAAATATCGGAGAGGAGTTAGGCGTTAGAAACGACCAGATGCAATGTTTATTGATAGGTGTAGTAATCTGGCATATCAATCAATTTTGACGAAATTTCTCGCGTTATTTATTATAAAAAAAAAAAAGATAATAAAGTAAATTTTGGGCAGAAATAAAGATAATTTTGTCGTCATTGGAATCAAAGTCGCTAGAACAGAGATGCATCTAATATCTTCATTTGTAGTATGGTTGAATTACACCGTCCATCTCTACTATTTACGTACAGTCAAAATTCCAATTCAACCAACAGTGGTTAAATTTGTCGAAATATTATTGACAATATGGGTATATTAAAAGCAACTCTTATTCAAATTATTATTTCACATGCTTAAAATTAACACATAAGAGTATCTTGCTCGTCAATATATCACTTGCATTATGCGCTCCCAAAACTGGTCGAAAGTAAAGTATTCCCAGCATTACCGGTTTCATACATATGTTGTTAACGGTTCTTCAAAAATATATTTCTTAATTATTACTGAATAATTATCTATTAACTTTTATATATTTTTTTCGAAAATGATGAAAAATGGAAATGTTGCCAACTCTAATTACAGCGCCATAAAAAATTTTTAATCACAAATTTGAACCATATTAAATCACCTTACAATGAAATTTATAATATAGGTGGTGTATAAGATGAGTTAACTAGCATATAAATTAAAATAATGATTAAACCAATAAAAAAAATTTTTTTTAGTTATCTTATATTTGTTTTATTTTTGATAAACAATATAAAAAATTATACATGTTTGTAGCTTATTATTATCGCATTAATTCTCTTGGGCATTTTTTCTTTATATTCTTTTTGAAACCCTTTCAAAATGGTTTATTTCAGATTATGAAAAATTATTTCGGAGAGTTTCTTTGTCTTTATCATTAATTTCTAAATTGCAATTTTTATACATTTATTCAAATAGTTTAATTATAAAGATTGCGATAAATAATATTGTTGCAATTTTATTATTTTTAGTCAATTTTGAATCATTTTTCCTTATGGTTAGGTTTAGTATTATTATTGTACTATAAAATAATATTGTGGGGGCTAAATTATAATACAATTAATTAATACAACAAATATTTTATCAAATTTGTTTATAATACTTACTATTGAAAATTTTGATAAATTGCCTCTAAAATAATAAAAAAAAAAGTATCTATGTTACTATCATCTTTAACAAATCTAAATATAGGAATTATTTATTGATTTTTTGGAAGTGTTATAAATTTCCCTTTAGCATATTTGTATTTTTCAATTCTAATTAATTATGATTTAGCTTAATTAGTTTAGAACAACATATTTCAATCTATCTTTGCAAATTCAAATTAGATTTTTTTATGTTTCTTATTAAATAGAAATTTATTGTACTATTTACAGTATGTGCACTAAAATTTATTTTTTCAAAAAAAAATTTTTTTGAATTGTATTAATACTTGGATTTATTTGTTTTTTTATTTTTTAAGAATATATATTTGCAACTTTTTTGCTTTTTTTTTTTTTACAATTTTCTAATAATAATATATTTCATATTTGAAGTAAGCTTATATGGATAATTAGGAATAGATTTATTTTCTAATATTTTATTTAAAATAAGCCTAAAAATGATGAAATAGTGAATATTATTACCAATTTTAATAGCAATCTGACATAAACTGTGATATTATTCTAGCAAAGTAATAAATAATATTTACCCTTTTCCTTTTTTCTATAAATAATCATATCATTTTGAACCATCAACAGTAATTTATTATTAATTTTATCAAAAATTTTCTTTTATCATTTTAATAACTATTATAAATTTTATTGTAATCTGATTTAATCTGCTTATAATTTTAACTATTAACAGTCGTTGTATTTTTTGATGGTCACTAAGTACTGACCTAAGCCTTTAGAGATAAAAATTTTTCAGGTAAAGGATGTTGGTGATATTGCAACTATATCCTGTAAGGTGGGAGATGTGTTCATATCTTATGCAATAATTGACAATGGATCAGATTATTCAACAATCTTAGAAAATGTTTCAATACATTTGGGGAATATGTAAAAAGAAAGTCCACTGGCTGAATGGAATTGCAACCTTAGAATGGTTAATAGTGTTTCTGTAACTATTAGTAATAAGGAGAACAGTGACATTTTTACAGATGAGTTTTCTGTCGTTCCTATAGAATATGATAATAAGAGAAAATAATTATCTCTATTATCGACACTTAATAACAATATCGAGTAGGATAGAAACATCTAGTGAAAGATGAATTTAAGCTATCAGAATAGATGGCTGTCTCTATCTTTACTGTAAGGAAGGAATTAGAAAAATGGTTTCTAAAATCCAACCAAAAACTACTCGATTGAGTATGTTCAAAGGAATTTCGAATCTTCATTTATTTTTTTGTAATAAAAAATTAAATATTGAACTATTAATGTAGTTTAAAAAGAGTTAATGCGAGTTATGATCAATTGATGTAAAGTCTATATGGGGTTATAGTCAAATTGATGAAGAGCCTATATTGGGATTGACAAAAGTCGACAACAGGACATATTCGAGACATTGAAAGGCTACCAACTATACTTATTTGGTTAAGCCTTCCTTACATTGGTTCAAAAAAATCAAACTTTGCATCCCCAGTATTCAGTGCCATCAAAGGAATTGAATGTGCATGGTTTTATCATCCATTCTCATGCAGTACTACACTGTCTCCCAAAAAGAATGCAACACCTGATCGTTGATCTTTAAATATTAAAATTTTGATCAGATCAGATCAAATCATTATGAAATTTATAGTATATATGGTGTATAATATAATTTATTTGGTGCATATATTAGAATAGTGATTAAAATAATAAAAAAAATTTTTATGATGCAATTAATAAAAATTTACTGTTGCATGACTTTTGACATTTTTTTGTAAAAATATAAAAATGTGAAAATTTATTTAAACCTTGTATAAACCAAATGTTTTCAAGACAGTTATCTATAGAGAAAAGGGCAAAGACTATTACTTTATTAGAAGAAGGTTATAGTATACGTCAAGTTGCTGCCAAAATTGGTAACAATGTTCATTATTCCACTATATCTAGACTTAAAAAAAAAAATCTTGAAACAAACAAATTAGATAATAAACCTATTCCTGGTCGTCCACCTAAACTTACTCTACGTGAAGAACGTATTGTCATTCGAAAAATTCTAAAAGAAAAATGTAATACTGCCATGGATATATGTAGATCCTTAAGTAAATATGAAAAAATAAATAGTAGTGTCAGCACAATTCGAATAATTCTTAATAAAAATGGATTTAAAGCATATACACGGTGCAAGAAACCTTTTTTAAGTAAAGCACATAAAAAAATTTGATTAGAATTTGCAAATTTACATAAAAATTGGATCATAGAAGATTGGAGTATGGTGGTTTGGTCAGATGAAACTAAATTTCAACTTTTTGGAGTTGAAGGGCATAAATATTACTGGAGAAAATCTATAGAATCTTTAAAGGATCACATATAATTTCTATAACTAAATTTAGTAAAGATAGCATTAATATATGGGGATGTTTTACTTATTATGGTACAGGATATTTATCTAGAATTGAATGAAATCTTAATGCAGAACTTTATAGACAAATTTTGAAAGAAGAATTAATGTATTCATTAAGATATTATTATTTAGCTCTTAAAAATATTATATTTCAACATGATAATGATCCTAAACATAAGGCTAAAATAGTTCAAAGATGGTTAAAAAATAACAAAATTAGAACTATTTCTTGACCATCAAAA
>CAJVPT010006944.1:0-10544 GCA_910592055.1 Acaulospora colombiana
TATTTTAAATTATTAACACTCTAATTTTATTTAATAGCTCATCAAGCAATACAGATCTATCTGTGGGACTATGGCTTTGAAGGTTCATGACACCATGTTTTCAGTTTTTGATGAAAGATCACTCAATATAATCAATACCTATGCATCGGTCACTGAAATTATGACATGGAAACAGTTATGCAAAACAGCTGACTGTTACAATAATCTTTACAAACTTCTAGAAGGGGAGGATCAGAGCATAATGGCATGCATTCTTGAAAAAGTTTGGTCAAGAGGAGACCCCTCCACCAAACAAATGGCATTTACTATTACAATTTGCCAATCTGTTCTAAATCTGCATAATGAAATAATTACTATAAATGAAGTAGTTCTAAAAGTGAAAATTAAAAAATATAAAATAGGCTTCAAAGGTCTTTGAAGGTTTTTGGAAACATAAAATATTTACTAATATATATTTTTAGGAAAAAATTATAAGAGGAATTAGATTTGCAGAAGGAGATTCTAATGACGCAGATGGATCCAATGATGAATTAATGAGTGATAATAGTGAAATAGAAGTTCTAAAACCTTTGAAGATAACTGAAAATAATGAAAATGATCCGGCATCAAACATTGAAAATTTATTATTGGAGAGAAATCCTTTGGCAATGAGCTTAATAAAGAATAAATATGTAATGTGAAATAAATTTAATAAATAATCTTTAAATAAAAATAAATATTTGTAATACAATTTTTAATAATATTTATATATAATTTAATGTAAACATATTTTATTATATTTAAAAATCTTCAAAAATCTCCAGAGATTACATTTATATAATATCTAGAGATGTTTGAAAATTTTTCGATTATCTTTGGAAATTATATATATAACTTTTACTCCAGAGACTTCTAATGATACCAGAAGTCCTCCGGAGATTTATGCCTGAAGATTTCCAGAGATCTTTGCCTAAAAATTTTCCTAATGAATTATTTCATTTTAATCATACATACCACACATCTAGACACATATATAAAAGAATATTCCACTTTGAAAGAACAAGATAATAATATATAAAACTTCTCTTCTAGACTCTTTTGAACCATTGCTATATGCAACTACCAAGAACTAAATAACTCAGTAAAAAGAATACTTTGGATGGAAACATGGAAGAAAGAAGCATGGGATATTATAATTTCAATAAAAACTAAAGGAAAGTCCACTGAAATCAATCATTGGAAGATATAAGGATTCACTAACTGGTGGCATAGCAATAACAACATGGGCACTGGTATCAGCATTACTATTAGAAAGGATATCACTAATAGAGTAGTTCACATAGAAAAAAAAATGAAAAGACTTATATGTATTGACCTAGTTCTTCCAAATAAAAGATTCTACAGAATTATAGGCACATATTCATCTATAAAACCAGATAGCAAAAGGAATAAAACATAAAAACAAATCATCTCCTGGATAAAACAACACAACTATGAAAACTGACATATCATATTAGGTGAGGATTTCAACTCATGTCTTCTACTGAAAATAGATAGAGTTTCCAGTAATAGGAAAATAGTAAAGCATACCCTAACTAAAGATGGGTTCCTAAAGGGGGAGGCAGGAACATAGGTCAAATGTCCCTTACTAGAAAAAATTAAAATTTTTAAATTAATAACTATAAAAAAACTATCTATAATTGTTCTCCATTATCTAAATCATTGATTTATAGCATTTCTTGACTTTTGTCCCTATTAAAGTGAAGAGCTATGAATTTTGTCTCTCAAAAAGGAACATAAGTGATCATAAAATTTTATATGCTAAATACTTTAGGGACTTATCATTACTTCTGACCCCTTCTTCCAAAAGCTAGAAGAACTTGGATTATTTGATATCTTTAAATATTATAACCCTCATGATAAAAAATATACTTGGTTCAAAACAACCAGCACAATTCACATGACCAGTTGTATCAACATGATTTGGTACAGCTTCAGACCTTCCTGAAGTTCCATTGATGCATATATAACAGATAACATTAGCATAAGTACAGACTATAGGACCCAAGTCATATATATAGAAACTTGAGAGCTTGAGTCCTCCACAAAATACCTGCATCACCTACACAATAACACACATTTTATCTGACAAGCCACATCAGATGAACAATGGCTAGCATTCACAAATGACTTAGACTTCTCTAAAGACCACCTAGTATCTAAACTATTATAGGACAAGTCAGATATTGACCAGATATGAAACATCCTTTGTGATACAATTCTCAAAGCTGTGAACAAATACATCCAGAAATCCAAGGAAAAACAGAAGAACCATCGGAAAAGGCCAGTTGCCAACAAACCACTCCTTCTTTTACAACTGAATGAATATAAAAAATAGCTGGTTCTCTATGAAAAAAAATCAGACAAATGCTACTCAAGTAGAAGTGATATACTTTACAAATCTATTTCTACCAGGATCCCACTATCGGTATGGACTTCTAATCAAAATACTGAGGACATAATATCAGAAATAGATATGTTCATAAAGATTAAAAGACTCACTATAAAAAAATCAATCAAGGAAAAAATCAAGACTGATATAAAAAAGTGAAAAGAACTCTATAATACTTGGTTTGACTGAGACAAAAAACAACTGATTCAATCCATACTTAGTCAATCTACAAAAAGCATTATCAATAGTAAACTAGTCAACAACATATCCACTGAAAAGCACCTTATTACCGATCCATTAAAAATCAAAAATGAAGTTCAGTCACATTTTAATGAATGGATTAAATAGCATCAACTGCATAAATACAGGAGAACCATCTGGCAGCAGGAATATGAATCCAAGAAAGACATTGATCCAAGCTGGTACAGAGAAGTCAACCTCACTATAACACTCTCTGAACTCATTAGATACCTCAATAAAACTAGTAACAAATCTGCTTCAGGCCTTTCACAAATACCACATATAGTATACAAATACATGAGTAAGGATTTCTTGAAACTCATCACAATTTTCTTCAACAAGCTCATAGTCAAAAAAATAGTTCCAAAGGAATGAAAGAGGGATATAATATATTATATTCCTAAATCAAAGAAATTTTACTATAATATCAACATCACACATTCTATAACCCTTTTAGAATCAATCAAGAAGCTATTCACAAAGATCCTTACAAACAGGTTGATAAAAGTTCTCACAAACAATCCTATCCTATCTCTATATAACTGGGCTGCACTACTTGAACACAGTACTAGAAAACATATCACAATAATAAATCAAGTTCTAAAAAATACAAGATATACACATAAATCATACTATATGCTTTTTCAGGATATGAGCAAAGCCTATAACACAGTCAATATAGAAAGACTGATAATCTCAATGCATCAGATCAAAATTCCAACCTAAATCTTCAACTTAATTAAAATTATTTCCATAACTGACAAAACACTGTTATCACATACTTCAATAACACAAATCCATACTTAGTCAAAAAAGGCATCGACCAAGGTGATACAATATTTCATCTACTCTGACACATATACTATGACACACTTATCACTATCATCAGCAACATGAAAGGATATCAGCTACAATGCTACAAACATTTGCAAAGCAATCTCACTCTCCCAGATATAAATATATCCATTACGGTATACATGGATAACACTACTTTTATTACTCAAAACAGAAGAGATCTTCTGGATATCATTAACATCAGTATCTCTTTCTATAACCTGAATGATATTATAGTTAATTTGCACAAATCAGAATTGTTAATACTTAATGTACCTCAAAACAGTATCCATGTCAACAACTGTGAAATAATATCAGTAGATCCAATAACAGCCATTAGAATCTTAGGCATATGGCATGAAGCCAAAGCTGGCAAGAAACACCAATGAAAGTTGATCATATCCAAGATAATCACTATTTGCAACAAACTTGTCAAAAAACAAATCATGGATAAAATGTATGGATATATTATGAATCACATAATCTTCTCTACCATAGAATATCTCCTACAAGATCTAGTTCTTTTACAAGGAGAATGCAATAAGATTGATAAAAAAATTAGACATAGTTTCAGACAACAGATTAGTTTGGCCTGTTCAGTACCCAATACAATGATTCAACTTGACAATCAATACAGCATTATGGAAATATAAACAAGACAACTACAAAAACATGCTGGCGATATACAATTGTTGTTTTTCAATCCAAACATAGTCAGTGATATAATGCATAGTAGCACATAGCAACTCTTTCCCGTAGATTCCTGACCACTATTTCCAAAGAAGTGTTCCTCCAAAACTTTATGTTTTAAGAGTAATAAAACTTCAAAACTCTCTCTAAAAACACCTGCTTCACTTGGCAGTAATCATATTACACCCTTCTTGTTTACCTTTTCTCTTCACAAACCCTCTACCTAAGAAGTTAATGACAAGAAAGCTTTTCTAGAAAGAAGAATCCAGATGAAAAAATACCCTTCCTCCCTTCCCTATGGAGGTACCAGAGTCTAGAAAGAAGTTTGGACCAACAACTCCATGCCAGCCAGTAGGCAGACATCAATACCATAGGCAAAAATGGCTTCTCTCTCAGTGTGTAACAGTCTTCTTGATTTTATGGGGGGGATTTTGCCTACCCTAGCTTGACTCTAAATTTTCTGTTACACCAGATTCTGAATGGATTGATTGGCTGAAGTTTGGGACTGGTTGCTCCATGTTTAACAAAAATGTAAACAAGGATACACATGATATGAGATGTGAATGCATTTCCTAAGCTCCATAAGAACCTTTGGTCTATCATAAGTCACCGGCTAGTTGTGCAGGTGGATAAACATCACATAGACTGTGATCTCCTCTCTCTCATCAACTCCAAAAGTGTCAAGGCTATGGATTGAGTATTTTTTGAGGCAAAATTGGGATGAGTAGTTGTTAGGCGGCCCTTCATTCCTTCCCCTACTTCATTTTCTTGTAAATATTTTCAACCTTCCCTCTCCATTTTAATTTTATTTTTAACACTGACTAGTCGCAAGACTAGTACAAGAGACCTCCAACATCGGATAGTGTTGAGACTTTTGTGTGAGTCCTGACATGTTATGCCCTGCAATGGGTGGCAACAAGCCAATTGATAGGTGCATTAATATACTCTAGATAGCGTCGATTCCTGAATATAGGGATGTGTGAGCAATGCACAGCTTGTGTATCTCGGTTGTCCCCTATTTTGTTTTTAAAAGAGAAGTATTTACACTAGGCAGTCATGTATTTTTCTTATCCTGGTTTGGTTAGACATAGATCGAGTCATAAAAATAGATAGCTCCCTGTTCTATTTCTCTCTAGTAATCTGTAAATCCTTAGATGGTATGGGAAAGTACTCATCCCGATTGTTGCTAAATATGATTTTTTATTAATAAAGTACTAGAGAAGGCGTGGAATGGACCAGTTTTAATAATAATAATAATCATGCATAGTAGCACACATGAGCTTCAATGGCTTGCATGGCAGAAGAAGGACATCTTTAATACTTGCCTACACATCTTCAAAAGCAAGGCCAGTTTTTTACAAGACTAACTTCAAAATATTCAAAGACACAACATGAACATCATTAGATCTACTATAGAGAATGACAATCCTCAGAACCTACATCTCATAGAAGACTTTATCGAACAAGATTGGTACTCAAAATATAGAACAGCTCTCAAAATCCACTAGCTCTTTTGGATCGAACAACTAACTAGCTCTTACATGGCTAAACTATTGGAGTGGCAACAGATCAGGGTACTGCATAACAAAATAATCAAGAAAAAAGAATTAATATGGTTTTCATATCTCCAACAACAAATAATATTATATCTTCAAAACACTCCCACTCCCACCTTTGAATTCACTTATTCAAATTGAGCCAATCAATTCAGAACAAACATAACTTTACTGGTATATCATACAGTTTAGACACCAACAAATCTTGGGTAAATGTAATAGTGAAAATCCTGACACAATTAAAGTCTGACACTATACTATAGCAAATGATTTACCAATAAATGCCTGCCTCAAATGTGACATCTTCAACATCACTGACAACAGAGTTAAAATTTGTTGTATAGAAGTACCAAAAGTCAATACCTTCAAGGTTTCCATAATCAATATTGCAAAATCATGTAGCTCATCCAATCCTACCTTAAAGAAAAGAATATAAATATTATCTGATAGTATTAGATACTTTCTCATGGAGTCTAACCAAGTCCTTGATGGACTAGAAATCAATAACACTCCACACATATTATAAGATCTTTTCCAAACTATCAATCTCAATTCTTTAATCAAACAAGAACTTCTAAAAATATATCATAAAGTCAAAGACATAAACAGCCTCCACATTGATACAGATAAAGCATACAATCCTGAAAACAACTCTAATACATATGGAATAGGCATCAATATCAGTAATAATCACAAAAGTATCACTACAATAGGACTACAACTAGAAGGACACTATCAGCACACAGAGCAGAGATCCTGGTTGCAACAATAGCAATAGCTATAAGCAGGCTGAAAAGATTCCTCACAATTGAAACTGATTCACTTTCCTTAATAAGAGAGTATAACACATATATGGAAAACAACATTAAAAAAATCAAAGAACTAGATTCATCAACATCCTCAGCACTATAGCAGTATATCACCAGTTTTCTATTACCTGGCTTAAAACATATAAACAGAACTATATTCACCCTTTCTTGAAGTCAATAGACTGATGAAATACCACAATAACAATAATACGACCAGCCCTCAAGAATAGCTAACTAATGTTATTTTCAATGATAGCATTCTCTCTTTCCACTATAAAAACCAAACAGAAATCACCACAACCATCTGAAAGACCCTCAAGTATATAAGGCAAATACAACTAACATATCAATGGATCATACTAAATAGAAATAAATATCTTACTAAACAACAAGCAGAAGACATAAACTGATAGGAAACAACTTAGAAATTCCACCTATCAGCTATTAACCTCAATATAACAGACTTATGAAACCATTCCCAAAGAAGTTTCGTACTTAAACTATGGAACAAAGAGCTTTTCACAATAGATAAGCTTCATACCAGAAGTCTTAATATTTATAAATCAGACATATGCTTTGCATGCCTATATACAGAAGACAATATCCATCTTTTGGATGCCCATTTCATGGCATTGATATCAAACAAGTTATACTAAATACCATGTACCAAGAAATAACAGCAAGAATCAATAATAATATTGATCACAATATTAGACAAAAACTTACATTAACCATAGCTATGAACAATATGTTTAACAAGATTATTATAGGAGATATTAGTAAAACTGTCCTAAAGATCATCAGTAAATACATCAGAACCAACAAAATAGTAGAAACCATCAACAGCATTTGCAATACCATCAGATTTTGAATCTACAATATCTGAATTAACAGGTGTGAGCATCTATATCACTGGGAGAAACTTTAAGGAATACCAACTAGAAAAAAAGGAAAGAATCACAAATAACCTCCAACAAAACAAAATATGGAGACCTTACACCCAACAAAATGGATGTATACTCTATAGAACTTATATCCAATATCTTTCGTGGAACTTACAATATTTTTAAAATCTATAAGGAATATACTAATAATGCCTAGGCATATTAATCTATAATGAGGACAACACGCCACAAGGGTTCAAAGTCAGAGCCCCACTGCTGATAGTGGTGAGTACTCATCAAACTAGGTAACTATTAATTTTATTGTAAATATATACATTAGATATATAAGAAAATATCTATAACATAATCTTTACTTGATAAAGTAACATGTATCCATATATAAATTCAATAAAAGGGGCAATGTTGCATGTTTAAAAAAAAAAAAAAATCTGCACAGACTTTTATAAGATTAACTATATTAATATCAAAATATTATAAAATCAAATCTCATAATACTCAATGTCAATCCAAACAAGAACAACACAGTTCAAATTCAAAATCAATTCATATATATGCACAAATTAAATCAAGAGCAAGAATCCTGGGTATCTGCCTTGAAGGCAAAGGAATCAAGACCTTTCAACAATAATTAATTAAAAACAAAACACTCAAATACACTAACACAATCAAATGGAAAACAATAGCTGCAAAACAAATTAGATATCTTTACAATCCAGTCTGTATATCAATGATTACATATCTGCTTTTAAACATGATCCTTATGAAGCCTAGCTATGACAAAATAATAAGTATTCTTAACACAACCTAAAAAAAAAACTCTATTTAGTCCAATCTGCCTCAAACTTCATATTCTTCAATTCAATAGAATATAAATTCTTTCACCTCTGAAATGGATAATGTTTGTTATATACAAATAACTGGTACAAAAGAATCAATAGATGGAACATAATAAGAAAAATTATAACTATATATTTACAAGAACTTCAAAATAAATAATGGTCTATCAAAACTATTTACAAACATTATCTTTACAAATACCTTCCTATCACAAGGCTATAACTTTATACATGATCTAATTTATCTTCTCAAACAAAATGGATTCACAAGTATCAATTTTAATTTTCAAATGATAGAAAAACAGACACAATAATATATAAAGTAATAGACTTAGACTAGTACAATAAACATAAAAAATAGCTAATGAATAATCAAATTCTTTTCATTAATCAAATCATTAACTACACAAAATCACACCTGGCTACCTGATGTTAAAGGCCAAAAAAGTCAGAAAAAGTTTAAAATTTTCACTGTGGTCATGTGACTGATGATTGTGACATAACCAAAGCTTATGTGAAATAATCAATTGTCGACTATTACCATACCCCTTGCAAGCTAAAAGAATGCACGAACAATCCATTCGCGTCAAAAAGGTAAAGAACTATAAGCTATGGTAATAGAAAATTAGCTGACCACGAAGCAATTTATGCATGACATAATACTAGAATAGCCATAGTGATTATGTAATAGCCCTATGTGTAAAAATGTATAAATGTAACTTCCTTTAATGACTTAATAAAATGTTGAATCTTTTGGATAGATTGTTATAACAGTAAAGTTATAAGTAGTTTTAGGGAAAACTACCTTGAGACTTGCCCAAATATTTTTACATCTCTGTCTTGATTTTGATATTGTTTTATACACATGATAGAAGGACGGACTCTTCTAACTGCAGGTTACATGAGCCTTTGGTCATTAGTAACAGACTTGCCGATTAGCCTGCTACACTGGGTAAAAAGTACAACTCCTAAACAAAAAATCCAACAGGAAGAAACTAATATGATTTTAAGAATTATAGTAAAATTAAACAATTATCATATCAATATAGAATAGATATATAAATAATAATAATATAAAACAAATTCACAGAATAATCATACAAATACCAAATTAAAGGATCAAATGGATCACTACACTATAAATGGATAAAAACATTATCTGTAGGAAAAAAACTATTACTAATAATATAGTCAAATTATAGTACTATATATGTATTAACAATAATTTATCTTTCCAGGAATGCCAAAGATACATCCTAAATACAATTGAAAAACAAGAGAAATATATTTTCTTCAAGGAAAAAAATAGTCGCATCTTATTCCAATACACAAAAGCAAAACTAGATCTAGAAAAACACCCAATAACAATCTTTATTAATATATCAGAATCTTATTCAATAGTATATAAGAACTATTATCCCTAAAATGGAAGAAGAAGAACCTGATCACTCATAGAATAATAAAGATATATCTATAGTAATACTGAAGATACAATCAGCTTTTAACAATCAAGGCTAACAATCAAGGCTAACAATCAAGGCTAACAATCAAGGGATCAATGTTCTTTATACAAAACTGAGCCCCAATCAAGTAACAAGATAGGTATTATATACATGACAAGCCTCCCAGAAAAAATCTTGAAATGCTAACAGAGTCAACAGGAGATTCCATATAAGAAATCTCCAAAACTGGTAGTGCTGGATATCTTAGGCAAGTTCTTGATATATTACCTTTCCTAAATATTGGAAATAGCAACCAGTTATTTAGTAAATCATGGTCCTAGAAAGTATCATTTCTGAGTATAAAAGATAATCTGGTGAATATCTTCATTAAATTTAAATGTATAAGACTCCCTTAAACCTTAGCTGAGTTAAAATTAAGAAAATAGTCCTATACTAGATGGTCATATAGTTATCCTATTCTAGTTGTGTGAGATATAAATAGATGCCCCTTATATTATTCATTAATGTAACGAATCCGTGCCTGCCCCCATCAATTCTGTGTAAGTATACATGACTCTGTGTGATTATGGATTTGAAGTCCGCCCTGTCTACTATTTTTGGACTCTCCACGTAATATCATCTGAGATCATCTTTAGCGATTCTGGGCTGAGTGCCTTTCATTATAGTCAATTTGTCTTGTTTCCCCAGAATAAAAATTAGCCCCGTAAACAGTAGTAGTGCAAACCAATAGATTTCTTTTATTATTATTATTTTTCTTCTTGTTTTTCTTTTTAAGTTATA
>CAJVPT010006945.1:0-10541 GCA_910592055.1 Acaulospora colombiana
AGATTGCATCGAGGGCAGAGATTATCTGTGTAGAGTGTAGGTTTTCTTGTATGTAGTTTGGTTTTGGTAGGTAATTCATTGTTCCATAAGTTGATTGAAAATTTCTGATTTGTTGGTCTTTTATTGATGTCTTGTTATTATTAATTTAGAGGGGTGTAAATTGTTGAAAGTTGCTACCCAGTTGATGTATTTGTATTGGCCTGTGAAGTCTATGAGGGTTCTGTTTAGAACTCTTCATTGTGCTAAACTTTTGACTTGTGAAAGTTTTTAACATATTGTTTTAGCGGGAATATCTATTACATCCTTATCCCATACTGGGATTATTGTAATGTTTGAGGTGTTGGATATTAATATTTTAATTTGTAAAGTTCTAGGAGCCATGTCATTGTTGAAGGGGTCGATTTTAGCCAACTGGTCTGCTAGTTCATTGTATTTGATGCCTGTATATGCTGAAACTTTATGTAGGTGAATATTGATATTTTTGGATTTGCATATGTTTTGAATGCCTAGTAGTAATTTATAGTTTTTGTGTTTATGAATCACTTGATTAGGTTTTTGTTTGAGAGATTAGTTAATACAGGATATTGCTGCTTGACTGTCAGTGTAGAGGTCTACAGAGGATTGAGTAGGTATTATTACTAATGTAGTATAGATTTCCATAATCTCTGCCCTGGTAAATAATGGGTGTTTGCTGACTTTGCTTGAAATTGGAACTCTTGTTGCGCAGGTGTAATAATGATCCATCCTATACCCATGTGTAGTGTATTATTCCAATCTGATTTGGATCTGTCTATATAAATCTAGAAAGAATTACCCATTATAGAGATGGTAATATGTGTCAATTTGTTTAATATGCTTGATTCTCTTTTGAAATACTGTTTAATATGGCTTTGTATAATATTGTTATCTTGTATAATTATGTGGAGAACATTTATTGATTCTTCTGGTAGTGAAGTGATTAGGTGATTTAGTGCTGCATATATTGAGTCAGGGGACATTTGTGTTTTTCTAATGTGTAACTGTGATGGGTTTTCAGAATGTGAGACAAATGTGGTACTGAAGTTTGTTGAAATTATAATTGTGTTTTGTGTTTTGGAGGAGAAGATACATGTGCTTGAGTATATTGTGTGTTTATTTATATAATATCCTGGACATCTAAACAAAGGAGATTCGTTGTTTTGCAGAGTATAGTGTTGATATGATATTGTTTTGTCTGGATTGTTTTTTGTTTCTTGCCAATAATTATTTGATTAATTTTTATTGTAGCTGTCCAGTGGGATTTTGTGGTGACTGTGTTTGTTGCTGGGATACTTTGTAGAAAGATGTTGGTTGTGTTTGGGTTGAGATTTAGCATTGTAATAGTTGAATCTCTAAGGAGATTTTGAAGTTCAAGAAACCAATTAGGTGTTTTTCCTGGTGACAATTTCTTTTTATATCTAATGAACTGGCACCATTGAAGAAGGTGTATTCTTTGTATATTTAAGAGTTGCTCAGTGAGATTAAGTTATGTTTTGTCAGTTAAATTCGATATTTGTTGTAGAAATAGGGATTGACAATATCTTTAATTGTTGTGTCAATTTATTGAAATATAGAGATTTGGTTGTTATTGTGATGAAGTTGAAAGCTGAATCCATGTTTGCACAAAAACCAGAGAATGTCATATGCTAGGTTGCTTCCTGGTTTACATATTGGCCTCATTAGGTGTGTGAGGATTGAATTGGTAGACCAAAATTTAATTTGTAGATGTTGGAGTCTATGTCTTGCTAGAATGCCTGTGATATTTTGTTTGTTGATTCTCTGTATCCAATTTGTGACATGTAGCTATGTTTGTCAATCTCATTGATGGAAAATATTATATTCAAAGATATTAAAAATTGCATTGTTGGGAATGGTATTGGCTAGGCCAAGTTTGTGTTTGAAGGTGCTAGTGAGTTTGCTCATTAATGTATTGCAGGTGTTTTCTGATAGAACTATGTCATTTAGGAGATATTCGATGCTAGAAAAGAAGACATGGTTGATAATATTTTACATTTGTTTGTCAGTCACACGTTTGCTACCTATGAGTGCTCTAGTTTGCATAACTTTGTGTTGGATTAGTTGCTTTGGATATCATTTGGAGACCTTGTTGTCATACCAAATACCTAAAATTCTGACTGAGATATTGTCTTCACAACCTGGGATATGTTGATTTTGTATTTGTACCCCTTGTTCTTTGTCTGAGTTTTTGCCATTAATTATAAGAAAAAGGATTTATGTGGATTTACTGCTATATCATTGATTATGTAAAATTGTTGTGCTATGTTTATGATCATTTGTAGCTCAGATTGATTTCTGTTATCCATATAGTATTATTCATGTAAGCATTGGCTGGAATGTTTACAGATGAGATATGTGGTTTGTTTTCTACTGATGTTAGATGTAGTATTTTGATAGTGTATCCTTTGAAGTTATTGTTTATAGTATACAAGAGAGGATCATAAAAGATTCACCAGAGAAGAGGAGAAATGGAGTCTCCTTGATCTATTCTATTCATGACATTGTATTCTTATGCAAGGCCGTGACATATGGTAACTGCATTGGTTTTGTTTTGAAAGATGACTGAAATTATTATGTTAATCATAAGTTGTGGGAGCTTGATGCGTTCTAGTGCTAGATTAAGTATATTAATGTTAATGGAGCATATACTTTAGACATGTCTTGGCTAAGTATCCAGGCTTATTTATTGTTGTCATTACATTTTCTGTAATGCAGTTTAAGATATGGATAGGATCTTGTGTGCTATTTCCTGGTAGGCCTGCCCAGTTCAGATTTAATAGGATGGGAGCATTTGTAAAGTATTTGAATAATCTATTTGTAATTATTTTGGTGAAAATTTTATGTCCAGTATTCAATAATGTTATAGATCTTGTTATGTTGAGATTATTCTTCCAATCTTTAGGTTTGGATATTGGGTATATGATCCCTTTGCTCCATTCTTTTGGTGTTTGGCCAGTTTTGAATATATCATTGAAAATTCCTAGCAAGAATTTCTTGGTCTCTTGTTTTAGGTGCTTGTATACTTTGTATGGTATTGAATTCTTTTCTGAAGCTGATTTGGGAGTTTCTTTGTTATATAGTAATTGAGAGCTCTTCGATTGTTATAGGTACTAGTGGATCTTGATACCAGTCATGTTTTATGTGTTCAAGTGGTTCATAAGCTATCTACCAGAAAGGAAATCGTCCAAAGGTTGTATGTTTCTTTTTGGGATCCATTGTTCAAAGTGTTCCCTGACTTTGACTTTAATTTCTGATGGATCGGTGATGATGTGTATATTGTTATTGTCAGAGATGATAATTCTATCTAAGATAATAGATCTTGTAGGTCTGTTTAAGATACTATTTATTATCGACTTCTTTTGATTCTCCAGCATTACTTATCATTTGATACTAAATTATTTAATTGTTTGCTTTTTGCATATGTTTGTGAGGATTCTTGTGGCTATTTAAACTTGATTGTAAAGTTTTTGATTATTGTTTTCCATGTTGTTAGGTCTGGGTTTGTATTAGTTAGCGGGAGTACCATTTGAAGCTCTTTATATAGTTCAGTTGATATTGTTTTTATTGTTGTAAGTATTGAGTCAACGTTGATTGGAGTTTGTGTGGTAAGTTTGTGTTGGAGTTGTTATAGTTGAAAAAGGGTTTTGAGATAATTTTGGTCAGTTTTGAGATTGCGGGTTTTGCGATGTGATTAGATTTTTGTTATATGTGATTTAGCTGAATTATGGAAAATATGTTTGAATTTATTTCACTTATGGTCCAAGTTATAATGTTGAAGAGAATTATGACTAGTCATAATGAATTCTTCAATCTGGTTTGCAAATCTTTCCCATGCTACTAATGAGGTATGGCTTCAATTGAATTTGTGATTTAGTATGTGTTTTGCTTTGGAGGGGACTTTGTCAAGTTGCCAGGCTTCTATTTCAGCGATTGAACCTGAGTGGTTACTAGCTGTAATCTTTTTAATTTCATGTGAGATATATGCTTCTCTTGATTGCCATATGGGGGATGGGAGGATCCATATTTGATCTATTTTGCTTTTGTTTCATTTATTTTGCCAAGTAAATTCTTTTCTTGATAGGTTGTATTCTCTGTATGTATCGATAAACCTTGTTCCAATAGGTATTTGATGTGTATGGCATTGGGTATATTGAAAGGAGCTTTTTGTAACCATTATATTTGTCTAGGCTTGGATTGCTTATTGCATTGAAGTCTCCTGTTACTATTATCTAATAGTTTTTTGTTTTAACTTTATTAATCCATTGTTTCATCTTGTGAAAGGTATTTAATTTTTCATTGTTAAAACTATGTGCCAGAAAGTATGCTTCTATAATTCTGATTTTTTGTTTAAAGAGGAAGGCCATATTCACTGATAAGAGTCGTCCTTGGTAGTGCTGTTGTTTAAAGATTCATTGGGTTAGTTGATAAGTGACACTGATGCCGATACTATGTCCAAGAGTTTGTGCTTCTTTATGTATCCAAAAGAATTTGTATCTATGATGTGTCTAATATTTTGAGGATTGTGAAGTGCCATTTGTTTCTGTTGTAATAATAATGTGCTAATTGTTGATGTTGCAAAGTTCAAACCAACCAAGAGTTTATTTTGAAATCTGTTGAGATGCTATGAATATTGTGAGTGATAATTTTCCAAAGGGGTATATATGTAGAGATAAAAGCTTGAAGTATTTGAAATAGGGTTGTCTATGTTCGATGTATTCCATAAAGGAAAAGGGATATTATTTGTATTATTCATTGATTAGAGGGAATTTGGGAAGTGCCATCATTGGAGGAGGGAACTTGGATGGCTGCCAGTTTGGAGAAAGATGATGTGATTGCATTCATACTGCCTGATAATCTATTGAGTTGTCTGTAGATTTCTGCTTGATCTTGTCTGATTTCTAAAACTGGGCTTGATACTTTTCTTTTTCTGGAAGTGTTAGAGGTTATGCTCATGACTTCTTCATTGATTGATCTGTTATCCTTTTCATCTTATGGTTCACAATCTGCTTCATATGTATGGTAGTAGTAACTGTTATCTTCAAGATGTCCAATACACTTGTTCATGCTGATAAGTTCATATTTGATAGCTGATAGAATATTTTGCAATAAGATATTCTGAATATTGTCAGTGAGGTGTTTGATAAGATTTATTGCCTTTATATTGATAGAATTTATAGCACTGTTCCTTTGCTTTGCAATTTCAGCAAAGAAAGGTTTGATTCGATCTCTTTGTAGAATTTGTCTCTATGAGTTGGTGAAGTATCCACTGGGTTTGTATCTGTTATAAAGATGCCCAAATTTCTTGGCATTTTCTTGTTTTTTAATTTGTAAGTGTTGTTGCCTGTTTTGAATCAGACAATTTTTGATCATGTGTTTAGTGCTGAAGCAGAGATTATACACTTTAGTGTCTGAATCAATCCAAGTAAGTTCAGTGTTCCCAAGTTTTTTAGGAAAGTTTTTGGTAGCTTCTGGGAGTTCATCTGTTTTGAAGCTAAGGATAGCAAATCTTTTTCATTGATATTGAGAGGTTCTTGGAATATAACATGTTTGGGCTTTGGTTTGATCAATTATTTCTTTAAGATCAAAACCAGTAGTACTTGGAGGAAGGTTGGCTAGTTTGATTGTGTATTTGTCTCATTCTGTTTTGACTTGATGGGTATTAAGAAAAGGGTAGATGCAAATAAGGTCTCCTTTGATGGTATTGCCCATCTGGCTTGGATTTTCTCGTAATCTTCTTGATTTTTGTATTCCACTGTAACTGTTTGCCACATACTGATTGTTTGCATTTTGAGAAATTGTATTTCTCCCAATTTAGTAAAGGCTGTGCACACCTCATTATGTGTAATATTGAGCAGAATGTCCCATGCTCAGATGCTTTTGTTTTTGACTACAATATTATCATATATGGGTGTTACTGACATGTGAATGATAATGTTATCATCAATGATAAAATTTTCAGCTTTATTTGCATCTTTTTCATCCCCAAATAAAGCAGTGACCAGTTTTGCATTTTATGGATTATCAATCTTGATATGTAAAAAGGATTAGAACTTGGCAAGGTGTTTTGCTAAATTTCAGATTTTGCTCTGATTGTCTCTCCTAGGAATCTCTTCGATAGGAATTGTGCATTTAAATCTTTTTCTTCCATATTCAACTTGCCAGTCAGTTGAAAGTGGTCTTGCAATGGGCTCCCTGTCATCTATTTTGTTTTTTCCTTTGTCAAGGTGTTGAGTTTGATGCTCTGTTTCTTTATATCAATTGATTTCAAAGTTTGTTTCAAAGTGGAAATCTCTAAAAGTGGAGAAAGTACTGTTTTGATCATTTGTATTATTGTATTCAATGTTGGATATTCTGTTTGAGGTTGAACTAGTATCTGTTTGTTTTGCTGGAGTATATGTGATGTTATAAGTAATGGCTGGGAAGATTGCTTCCACTCCTTCTTCCTCTGTTTCTTGAATTTCTATTGCAAAGTTTTACTAGTTTTGAGTGCGACTTCTTGTGTTACTTGAAACTGTGTTTATATTATGTTGTTGTTGTTGAGTCATTCTATGTTGTGCTCGAGTTTTGGGTGGCATGGTGACTTGGAAAACTCTTTACGAAGCCAGAGAAAAATGGAGAAGAAAATTGCCTAAAAATGAAATTTTCTGAAAAAAAAAAGATCTATGGGAAAGAGTTTTTTTTTTCAGGATAAGATTATTATATGACTATTTAGTATAGATTAATTATTTATAACAATAAAATACTAAAATAATAATAATAATGATGCACTAACTATAGTTGCTTCCAAAAGTTTGAGTCTACTTACTATGTTTTTATTATAAATTTCAACTTTGGTAATTTTTAAATCCTTAATTATATAATCCAAAAATTATAAAATTCATACATATTATATCTTAATACTAGTTTTATTTATTATATTTTTTTAAAAAATATTAATATGCAATTTTAAAGTTTTGTTATTATTCAAAAAATTTTTTTCTTTATCAAATTTTTATTTTTGGAGAATTTTGATTGGCTGTTATTTTAAATTATATAATAATTAAAATTATTTGGCAATAATAAAACTTTAAAATATAGTAATAAAAATTTTTTTAAAAAATAAAAAAATAGAATAAGTATTAAGATATAATATATATAAATTTTATAATTTTTGACTATATAATTAATGATTTAAAAATTGTCAAAGTTGAAATTTATAGTAAGTGGATTCAAACTTTTAGAAACAACTATACATTACTTTTCTATTCTACACTTACACACTCCCTAGAATCTCAATTCTATTGGATCTCTGTCAACAACTCAGATCTTGATCCACTGAATAACTTATTGCTATTTTTAAAAAGAAGAAGCTAATATATCAAGAATTTACCTGAAGTACTTAAAATTACTGATGTTAGGAATCTTTTATATAAAGTCTTAATCTTTTCTAGTGCTTAACTAAAAATTTTTAAAAAATGTTATCTTGTACTGTTTTTGAAGAGATACATTATTGTTTTATGGGATAGCAGATATGTTTTCAAAGAAAAGATAATAGGTGTTCAAAACTTTCCTAAAGAATATTATCTCATATAATCCTTTTTTTATTATTTGAATTCACTGAAATAGAAAAGAAGAAGTAAAAGGGCTGATGTTTTCTATCCAATATGTCCTAATTCAACTCTATTTTTTCATATAACCAATGATATTATAGGTATTCATGTTTTATATTCACCCGTACCATAGATATAGAACTTATAGTGAATTCTAGATTTTTATGAATACTAAAGAAATGCATTTAAATATATGGGATGATCAATAGAAGCTTATTTACATTCCTTTACTGACATGTTTTCTTCTAGTCAATTGCTACTCAAGAAACTTTGTATTATTCAAAATTCAGGATCAAATTGAGATAGGAAAAATTCTTTAGAAAAAATTAAGAATATATATTCTTAGAGCAACTACATAACTAAAGAGTAGATGGTTGCCTTTAAGATAGGTTTCTTATTACTAGAAATCTTTATATTGTTTTTTTAGTATATGAATAAATAGCAGTACTTCAGTTTTTTTTTCTTTCAAAACTTTTTTGTTGTAAGTAGTAAAAATGTATTTATGACTTTAGTTACTGAAAGTCAGTTTTTTGTTTGAAGAAGCTTATTTACAAAAGGAAGAAGGGAGATAAAGATAAAGTAACTCTTGAAATGTTTTTTTAAGTTGGTTTAAAAAGAGTAATAAGACTTTATTAGTTAAAAAATATAAAAATTTCTTGTAAAGATTTTTTTGTATATAATCAGAGAATTAGTTGAGAGGATTTTTTTGTATAAATAAATTTTCCATAAAGTAATATATAAATATATTATTATTATTATTATATTGTATTCAAATTTTTAAAAGAAAGAAGAACAAAAATTTTTTTTGAATTATAATAAAACCAAAGAATTCAATAGTAATAAACGTTTAATATAAATTAATATCTTTTTAAATATTAGAAGAAATCTTATAACATAATAATTTTAATAAATCTGTAGATCAATAGTCAATGAATATGCTCTCAGATTACTATCTGCAAGTTAATGATTCAATTCTACTTCAGAACAGTTATTGCAATATAAGTTATATTATACAAGATATATATCTATTACCATATATATACTTGTACACAAACAATCTATAGAAATTCACTGTTTAACCATGATGCAATAAATAAGGTTATATAAATTCTAGTTAGTTTTAATATTAGAAAATAAGATTTTATGACATCACATACTTGAAATATATAAAGATCTCACGAAAAGTTAAAAAAGATAATAATCGATTTAAAATTCTACTGATTTTATATGAAAATTCATTTTTTCTCAAAAAACTATTCTTATAGAAGATTGTGAAACTTTAATTATTAGCACCAGTAAAAAAAAATGTAAAGGACTGGTCATATACAAGGAGATACATGTATTACTATTATCAATAGCTACTAGAAGATATGATTCTATAGGTGTGAAAAGCTTGATAAAATACAATAGTTATAATAAGAACTACAGAGATAGATCTATTGAGAGAGATTATGGCTTTATTTTACCAATGAAAATTCTATAGGCCATATATAAAGAGTAGTTAAAAATGGTTACTGAAAAACTTAGGTTATCAATATAGCTTATTAATGGTTATTGGAAGATCTATCTGTAATCACATAAAAATATCAATAGATAACTAGCCTTTAAGGACTAAGTATAGCAAGTATATTTCATGATTTGAACACATTTTATAAAAGATAGATTTAATGAAGCAAACATATCTCCAAAAAACCAGCTTCTTGAATAAATAAATACAAAGTTCCCTGATAGATCCTTGAAATACTAGGTGGTCTGGGCTAAGCAGGACAATTGACAAAAAATATTATCTTTTAAAAAAATAGATAAAATTGTGTAAGGTTTGAATTAAATAAAAGAATAGTATAGGCCATTGTTATAAGAATAGCTCTTGTAATACAATCTATATATTTTATAATATCTGATCAATAAAAGTCCAGTCAGTATAACTAGTTAAAAAAAAAGTTAAAACTTCAAATTTATAAAATTCAAAAGATTTTAAAATTTAAAAGCAATAACTAAATAAATAAATAACAATAATAAGCAACTCTTTTACTAATCCTTCTTTTTCAAAAAAATTCTTTTATGGTAATTTTCTTGAAAAAAGTAAACCAGTTTAAACATATAAGAAAAATAATATATTTTTCAAATCAATATAATAAATATATAATAAAAGTATTTAGAAATATCAATAATAAAAATACAAATAATTTTATTAACAACTTTTTTATATTTCTTTTTTTTATATTTTTAGAAAAAAGAAAAGTTAATTGGTAACTGAATAATAGTTAGAAAAAGAAAACTAATATCAATTTTATATAGCTTATAGTCAGGCTGATACAAATTAATATCTTTCTTGATATTGTAAGAAACCTTAAAAGTAACTAAGTTTATTTAATAAATCAAGTTGCTTCAATCATTTTAAGGCTCAAAAGAATATCAAAGTTTTCTAAAAACAAGACAATTTTAATATATATATATAGTATACCAAAACAAAAAACCTATTTTAAATTCTGTTATGCAAATATAAATATATAAAAAGACAAGTTATAACAAATATATATAACTTATTATTAAATTAAATTAATTGATTCTTTATATAAATATTATAATAGTAACTTTTTATTATAACAGAATTATTTATACAAACAAATAAATATATTTAAATGATACAACAAGGTTTTTCTATACTATCAAAAACAGATATATTTTGTCAACAATATTATAAGTTTATTTGTATTCTAAATATAGATCATTGATAAACAAGTAAACAAGAAATATATGTAAAAATATAACAATAAAGCAAATAATAGTTATGTACAATATAGAATTTATGATATACACTTCACCCCGCAGATCCATCTTTTTTTCAAAAATTCCCTTTTTAGGCAATTCTTGGAAAGAAGTCACAAAATCCAACGGTTAAAGAGAAGACACTAT
>CAJVPT010006946.1:0-10540 GCA_910592055.1 Acaulospora colombiana
ATCCAGCAACAGGAAGTAATAGGGAACCTCTTAGAAACATCAGAAACTCGTCAGAAGGCCAAAGCAGGAGACAACATGATCCTGAAACAATAAATGAGCATGATTCATTAAAGCTCATATTAACAAATCTGGAAAAATTAAGTGAAAGAATTGCCAAGCTCGAGGGCAGTTCAAGATCTAACCAACAAGGAAAAAAAGGCCAGGGTGGGCAGACCACTCCTAAAATAGTGCACCAGTTGACCAAGATAGGCAAGAGGAGAAAGAGTATAGTTCCTCCTTAACAAAAACTTATAATAAGAACAAAGAACGAATGGTAGCTCTAGAGGAAGCAATAGAGCAATATGATGAGGTTAATTTAAATATATTCTTATAAGATGAACATAGTATATTTTTAAGTAGCAAAAATGAACATAGAACAACAATAGATAGAAAAGATAATGATAAAGAGGTTCAAACAAGAGTAGTAAGAATTGGTACACATAACATCAGAGATGCTACAGACAAAACAAATCAACGATTGAAGTGATACAAGAACAAGGAATAGGTATAATGGGCATATGTGAAACAAAGCTAATCCAAACCAATGCAAAATAGGCTTTCGACAAACAAAAAGCCTATAAACACTTCTATAGTATCAACAACGACACACCATTCAAAGCAGGCGTAAATCTTCTAATTAGGAAAGACCTAGAAAAGAAAGTAGCATCAATAGATGAAGAAGAAGGTTATATAATCCCAGCCAACTTCCTCATGAAAAAGAAAAAGATCTGTATTATTCAGATCTACATCCCATCAGATAAACACCAATGCAAAAAAGTACAAGAGAAGCTAACTAACCTAATTAAAAAAAAGCACAGACAGAGATTTCATACTATAGTAATGGATAATTTCAATGCTACCTACAATTCATCAGAAGATAGAATAATATTCTTCAAGACTAAGTTCAAACCTTCTTGGTATCCAGAAATTCTAGTGTTCAACTTTTTGGATAAATGGGGCTTTCTAGATATCCAAGCAATATGGGAGGATAAAAGCAAGACCCCAACATAACAGAACACAACAAGTAGCTGCAGAATTAATTATATCTGGATATCACAGGAACTAACAAGATATACATTACTTCGATTTGATAATCAAGAAGTACAAGAAGTTACAGGAAGTGATCATATTATATTGATAATTACTCTATAAGATGAAACCTCTTCACAAGATATTCTGCTATCAAATCAAAGACACAAAATAGGAGGGAAATTGATATAAAAAATTTCTCAGCAGAACAATGGCAAGATTATCATGATTGTCTGGATCACAAACTAAAGACAATGCTGGGGCCTCTTCTTCTAGAAGAACCAGAAAATGATGAAGAAGAAAATCTTGCAAACAAGATCTGGGAAGTCTTTGCGAATCAAATAAGCAAGGCAGCCTTTAACAAACTTGAATCAAAAAAAGGTTACACCATATAAAGATAAAGACGAGAGACATAACCCTGAATTTGTCAAATATAGAAAAGCTTTGCAATTGAAGGAACTTCTTAAGAAATCAGAAGTTTCAAAAAATATAGAAAAGTTGCAAAATCTTTGTAAAGCAATTGAGAAATATAACACCATTCATAGATCAAACCATCAAATTGAAAACTATTGCATACAATATAACATCTCTAACATGTCTTGGGGGATGTTAAAAAAAATATTCAAGATACAATAGAATGCTTAAAATTTATCAGTCAAAGACTAGAAGCCAAAAAGACAAGAGAGGCTATCAAAGTTACACTAGAGCAAAGATGTGATGATCTGAAGAATAATCAAAAAAGGATGGTAAACTCCTTGATTAATAAAGAAAGGGGCAAGATAATACTCAACAGGGTTAAAATTTGGCAAGGTAATAATAAATACATAACAATAGAGAAATAGAAAATTGAAGAAGAAATAGGATACTATCACCTAGAAGCCTTTAAGAAAAGAAAAGCCAATTTTGATAACTTGACAAGAGATTGGAAAAAGGAATATAATCCTAGAAGTTATATCCAAGATATTTAGTATAAGGATCTTCTCAAACCAATCTCACAAGAAGAACTAAATGAAACACTTAAGATGCTTCTTAATAATAAGGCTTCAGAAAAATCTCAAATCAGCTATGAGATGCTGAAAAGACTAAGTCAGGAAGGAAAAGAATACTTACAAAAAATACTTAACTACTTCCTGAAATGGGAGTTCATACCTATATCCTGGAGACAAAGTCATATATACCCTATAACCAAGCCAAAACCATGGGGATATGAATTGTTAAACACAAGATCCATAGTATTATTGGAAGTCACAAGAAAGTGTTTTATCAAAGTTCTAATTAACAGAATGGGGAATATTTGTAAGATCAATAATATTTTCAGAGAATTCAACTATGCAGGGCTATCAAGAGAGAGTACTGCAGAATTGATTCAAATTCTCAACAACATCTGTAAAGATGTGAAAGAAAACAAAAAGGAATTGTGGATACTATTCCAAGATATAGCTAAAGTTTATGACACCATTAGTCTTAAAATACTAGTAAAGACCATGAAAAGAATCAAGATATCTAAAGGTTTTATCAAGATCGTGATGAGCCTTTTCAAAAACAGAGAATTCAAAGTTATATTTGAATATGACTTAACAGAATCGATAAGAGCAGGGAATGGTATTGATCAAGGAGAAATTATCTCACTGCTAATATGAAGAATCTTCTATGACCCTTTATTTTACAAAATCCAAAATAACAGTAAGAGAGGATATAGAATATCGACTACCTGGAATCCAGACTTTAAGGGATATATGGTCAAAAAGCTAGAGTCACAGCATGCAGTAATAGCCTTCATGGATAACACAACATGGATAACAAGATCCAAGAATGATATGGAAAAGATTCTAGAAACAGTAAGAATCTTCTATATAGCCAATTACTCTCAAATCAATAGTAACAAATTGGTCCTGGTTACTATAAATAATTCCAACTGCTACCCAGAAGAAGTTCAAGCAGGTGTCGAAAATGAGGTAGTCAAAGAACTTGACAGAACAGAGCAAGCAAGATTCTTGTGATCTAGACAGATAAACAAAAAATAGCGATCTAGCTTAAAGAAAAAGTGCTTAAAGAAATCCACATAGTTACTAGGGCCCTCAAAAACAAAAAAGTGACAGATAAACAAGCACTATATATTCTGAATAGGATATTAATACTAAGAATAGAATTCAGAATACAACATAGTATATTGTCCTGGAAAATATGCAACATGTTAACAACAGCATACAAAAAACTCTTTAAAAACAAAAGTTTATTATACAGATCTATGCCCAATAGCATAATTCACCATCCAAAAATCCACAATTTGAAGAGTATTTGGATGCTACAGAGAGAAAGCCAGGTAACAGAATTGTGCAACAGATTGAATGATCGTGGACTGGCAGGGACCACAACAATTATAAGGCTCAAACAGGTACAAATTAAAAATTGGGAACCACTTAACCTGTTGACTTGCAGCTCTCTTAATCATCTTTCAGGCAAAGGCAACTTCTCGCTCCAAGTAACCAAGCTAGCTAAGGATATAGGAATAACTTTTCATAGTTGGAAATGGCATGACTTTTTTGAATGGGAAAAGGAAAACAGTTTAATTAAAGAATACCTTTCACCTAATAAGTACTATAAGGCCATTCCATTATTAAGAAATAACAAGATAATGTATATAGATCAACTTGTTGATAATGAGGCAAATAAATTTAGAAAATGGTGAATGCTTCAACTTATTCAAAAAACAGAAAAAGGTCACATTCCAGAATGGTTCTTAACTATAAACAAGATGCTCTCCAAAAATCTTCTAAACCAGCTTATAGAATCTTGGAAAATAGATCAGACAAAATAAGAACCAGTATACCCTAAAGCAAGTGTCGACCAAAACAAAAGACAGAAGATATGTGTAGTCAAAAAGAATTCTAACTATCAACTGTCTTGGGAAAAATTTGTACACAAAGGGACAAGAAATAAAGTAAAGATCCAACATTATAGCTATTAGAACAATAAAAACAACCAAGAAACAAATTTGATAAAATGCTCAGATTGCTTGAAAGGTTGTATCCAAGAAAACAGCTATATAATAGAAGAAGATATAAATAAAATAATAGGATACCATATCTCAACACAAGAAAAGGTACCAGAAGAACCCAGATATTAACAATTTCAAGCCCCAAGATTTTACTAGAAAAAGCAATCAAAAGAGCAATACAAGATAATTAAGTTATAGTACGGAATTCTATCTTGCCACCCCCTTCTCAGTGCACTAGAATAAACTATGTGAATATAGAAAATTGGAAAGAAACAATTATCAAAACAAGTGTTAAAGAGGGAGTATATCAAGATCACTTATTAGAGATAATTCAGTGTAATTAAGGATCCAATCAAAAGCTGACTTTCTATTTAGATGACTCACTTGTTAATCATGGAAGTAATATGATGAAAATGGGAACAGCATAAATCCAAATTAGTGAAGTAGGAAAGGAAAGTAGATTTCAAATGGGAGTAGATAATTGGTCCTCATCAACAAGAGCAAAAATAATAGCAATAATCTTAATACTTCTAGTAGTTTTAATAGATAGCACAATTAAAATTTTCACAGATAGTCAAGCTTGTGTCTCTAAATAGATATCAGTCAAGAAAAATGACCCAAAAAGAATACATAAAAGATGGCTAAAAGATAAAAACTGATTATTATGGATCCAAATGATAGAGCTGATTAAAAAAAAAAACTTAGATCTAAAGCTTATCAAGATCAATGCACATTTCAATGATCCCTATAATGATGAAGCAGATGCTTTAGCCAAAGGAGCCCTCAACTTGCCCACAATAGAATAGAAGGACCTCACTTCCTATAAATTCCCGCAGAAATCAAGTGAAAAGACAAGACACTAGATGATCCAATAAGACAATTTATCAAAAATATAAATGAAAAGATCACAGTATATTAGTGGACAGCACAAAATAGAACTGAAAATAAATAGAGTTATCAGATCAAAAAACAACAAAAATATACTTGGAATCTAGTATAGGAAAGAATGAATAGATGTACATGGGACACACCTTTTAAAGACTTATAGAGAAAGAGCTTTCTTATTAAATTAATGAGCGATAAGCTGCCAACCCTGAGTAAGCTGACAATAAGAAGACTGAATCTGTATAAGCAAGTGAAATGTATTGCATTTGGCCTCCATAAAGAAGAAACAATCGATCATCTGTTAGAATGTCCAGCTTACAAGGAACAGATACAAGAAGCATGGAACAAAAGTCTCAAGGGGGTTCTGAAGAACTTTAGAGAACTCCTACAAGAAAGGAAAAAGGAAGCAGCTGAGAAAAATGTGAGACTAATAATAGAGGATAAGGAAGAATTGGGAGAAATAGATAAGTGAATATCCAGGCTGATAGAACAAGCTTCGACAACCAGCCAAGATACGTTGAGCTTCTTTGCAGGATTGATAAGAAGCAACCTTGTTCTCGAGATGGCACATCTTAGATGCCATGGCAAAAGAATCAAAAAAGAAGCAAGAAAATGAATAAAGAAGATGCAGAGTATAGTATACAACTGATTCTGTAAGAAGGTTTGGAACGCAAGATGTAAAAAAATTATAGAATGGGAAAGAACACAGGGGATCCAAAGAAATGATAAAATGAAAAGACCTCCAAGCCTTCCTGGTTCAAAACCTAAAACTGTATTGCCAGAAAGAAGAGGAGCTCCATTAATAGAAGAAGGAAGATTAAAAGATCAAGGTCTCATAGATATCTTATCAAAAGGGATTAGATTCAGAATAAAATGGTTGGGTTTTGAATTCTATCAGAACTATAAAAAGTGATCTGCAGGCAATGATATTAAAAGTTGGAAGGTCTTTATCTGAACTTTTAATGGAGTAAAAAATCATTTCCAAAGTTGCACTTAGAGTAATTACTGAGACAAGTAAGCTAGTAAAAGTTTTAGATTTAGCAATTCATACTATATGTACAGCCTACAATTGTTTAATAAAGCACACATAACTAGCCTGACAAAAGGTTAAAAAAAAAAAACAGAAGACATCATATCAAGAATTATAACCATACTAGTCTAGATTAAATATATAGTCAGAACACATTTTTATCTATAGATAGCAAAAATAAATATTCAAATAATTTCTCAATAGCTAGAATAGAAACAATAATACAAATCTAAACTTAATATTGATAACAAGTGATACAATTCCATAACACATTCCATAACTAAAGAACAAATATTAAAAATCATTTATATCAGAAGTAATATATCATTTCCAGATCTATTAGAAATTCCATATATTGTCTTCAAGAAACTAGATCTCAAAGTAATATCTTTTTTTATAAATCTTTGTAATAATATCCTCAAAACACAAATAATACCAATGACTAGAAACAAAAACATCTAATTCCAATTTTCAAACCCAAGAATAAAATAAAAATCTCAAAATAATCCATCCAATCACACTTCTAGAAATTGGTAGGAAAATTTTTACAAAATATATCAATTATAGACTAATCAAAGTCTTTACTAAACATGAAATTCTTTCCTATCACAACTAGATAGCACTACCTGGTTCTAGTATCCAAAAACTAATACCATTATTCAAAACATTATAGAACATATAAAATTGAATTTACAACAAGCCTGGATCCTTAATCAGATATGCAAAAAGCTTACAACTCAGTTTCAACTTCAATACTAATCAAAGCTCTAGAAAGAATTAAAATTTCTACAACTATTATAAATATTATAGTAAACCTTCTCTCATCTTGCAAAAATATAATTTTAATTTTATTTGACTCTACTAAATTATATTCAGTAAAGAATAGTATTGATCAAGGAGATACTATTCCAAGCAAATTTTCTATAATTTACTATTATTTATAATAGTTACTATATATAAAGGCTATACAATAATAATCAAAACTTATGATTACATTAAACAAGGATAGATCTTAAAAATCATCAACATTCTAGCATATGCCTATATGAATAATACTATATGGATCACAAACAATCAATAAAAACTTCAATATATCCTAAACACTGCAACCTCATTTTATAAGCTAAACAATATTTAAATTAATTTAGCAAAATCAATACTTCTTATCATTAATGGTATATAACATGATAGAGAACAAGAAGCAATACTTTAAAACTAAACTATTCATGATCTTGTCCCTATTACTCTAGTCAAAATACTAGGAATATGACATTGCATCAAAGACAATAAATAATATCAAACTGTACTCATGAAAATCAAATTACAAAACTAATTAAATCTAAAAAAATTATAGATAAATAAAATATATAACCTTATTAATCTTTATGAGAGACAAATCCAAATATATATATCTAATTTTATTTCTAGAATCAACAACAATAACCTCATGGGTATCACAATATATTAAAAACTTACAGATATTCAAAATTTCTTCTATTACTCTTATTGATCACACATTTTATTAATAATAAAATTCTATCTACTGATATTAATTTAATACATGATATTATTTGGGAATTCAGGAAAATTGAAATTCAATTAATATGTCAGCAGAAATAATAATCCCTCAAAAACTTGGAAATACAATAGAACAATACTTTAGCAATCATTGATCTAACAATCTAAGGCACAAGTTAGCCAAAAACAATTTAATGTTTATCAGACAATTGATAAACAAGGACTGTACAAAGATACACTTCTGGTTTCAACTTTATACTAAGGCTAAAAATCAACAAATAAGAAGAGAACCTCATTGATACATAGATATTAGCTCTATGCTCTAAACTCTCTTAGATCTTAATTTACTTAAATATCTGAATACATATAACATTTTTTATCAATATATTTCAGGCCTAACAGTCAAGATATATAAATATTACTGGATAATTATACTCAATAATAATATATATTGAATTTATAGGCAAATGACTAAAAAATATATGCAATCATATAATCTATATACATTACAAAAGAATTGCAAGTAGCTCTTCAATAACTTTCTATAAATGTTGCTGAATTAATTAAAATTATTCAACAATCAAAAAATGCACCTTCTCTATTAAAAAACAAGAAATTATTCAAATATTCATATATAAAACTAAATATAGTAACAACAACTTATTTAGTTCAATCTACACCTCAGAATTAAAATATTACTATATAGTATATTTCAAGTATACACTTTTAATAAAACTAAGACATGAATTTTCATCCACTCTCTTTCCGCTGATCCTCTGACCATACACAAAAAAAATGTTCGCAAGAAGTTTTAATACTTCTATGCTAATAAAGTCTTACTACTTTCTTTAAACCAACCCAAAGAGTTCTCTCAGAACTCTCTCACTTCCCTTCCCTTTTGTTTACAATCTCCTTTAAACAAACTGAACTCTCGTGGCTTGCAAAGTTCAGCTTCCATCTTTACTACCTATGGCAAGAAAGTTCCTAAAGGAAAAAGGACCAACAGTGAAGTACCTTCCACCTCTTAAGTTATAGTGGAGATAATAGAGATTAAAAACTAGTCAAAGGACTTTTTCTACCCTTTGCCTGATGTTGTGGCCTCTTAGAGCTATCTTTTTCACGGCTTCCTAGGGAATTTTGCCTACCCTAGCTTGACCCTGAAATTTCAGATAGAACAGATCTCACTGACTCTGATTGATTGATATAAAACATGTTGGACAAAATTGATAAACAAGCTCTTATTGGCCACCTCACGTGTCTGAATGCATTTCTTCAGCTCTATAAGAATCTGGGGTCCACTATAAGTCATACTGCCTGTGTGGGTGGATATAGGACAAGCTTCCATTACATCATTGGATACAAGAAAGAGACCATCCGACCATGGCAAAGGTCATAAGATGCTTGATTGTTTCCTTTTAAAAATCAAAGCCACCTACTCCTGATTGTATGTTAGGTAGGTTCCTGCTTCTACTGCTCAGAAAAGTCCAACTGGAAAAAGTGAAGAAGAGGATCAGGAACACTCAGTGGTAAAGCTAATGCGCATAGTACACCAAGAAGTTTTCATCCTATCTCCAAAAAATCCCAAGCTGGAAGACTGGAAGGTTAACACCGCCACACCAATCGAAACTCGAGGTCAAAAACATCAGCAGTGATATGCAAGCTGGCCAGATAATCTGGGAGATCCTTGATAATCGCTAATACCAATGGCCACCAGCAGGTATGCCAATCACGAGGCTAGGTGCAGTCCTTATAGAAGAAATTAAATCTGAAATACATTGCACAGATAGATAAGTATACCCATATTCAGATAAGAATGGATTTAATTAAAGATATATTGGGAAACTTTCAAGTTATTCATGCGGACACTAATATATCACCTGGGCCTTCTTGGTTACTCACTCCTCACAAGCCTTAAAACTGTAAAGTCTTCCTCATCACCTCTACCTTATTTCCGTAAAGACTCAGGAGAAGCCACCCAATTCTTTATCAAAAGAGGAATTCAAAACAGGATCGACATATGCTAAGAAACATCACAGCTATCTTGTTATAACAGCACATAACTGGTCCATTCTTTTCGTTTTTCTTTTTAATTTTAATAACACCCGCATGCTCAATAAGATATGTGCTTCTTTGAAAAAAGAGGGCAATAAGCCTCGAAGTAGCTTTAGCTTATCGAATTCTTTATTTATCCCCGAATATACACTCCTGTACATATGCATTGTGCAATTATATAAATGAAATTTGGAATTTAATAAAGATTGAGCATGAGCCTGTTTAACAAAAAAAAATAAAAATAAAAAAAAATAAAGCTAAGATTTCAAAACAACTACCATCTTCACTAATAATCTTAATCTCTTCAGATAACTGTCATATCAATAATATTTATAAATATTGAAAAGAAAATTCCAACACAATCGAAGACCAGATAGACATTGCAACTTAAATTAAAAACTTAAATCACCTATTTGCCTTTACAGACGAATATCTAACAAGGCACAACAATAAACAATACATGGAAATTGGATAGGTCTTCCAATATAAAGATATGAATATCACTAATCAAAATTATGTCATTCGGTTGCTGAATTATTGCTGAATTTGGTAAAATTTAATAATAAAAATATTGATGAATTATTTACGATTGCTGCCACTCGGCATTAAAAATATCGGCAAAAAATCGGCAAAAAAATATCGGCATTCTGCGAAAAAAAAATACAGTACAAAATCCGGCAATATTGTGGCAAAAAAAATTTTGTGGGCAAAAAAATTGATACTGCGGCAAAAAATTCAGCAAAAAAAATTGATACTGCGACAAAAAATTAGGCAAAAAAATTGATACTGCGGCAAAAAATTCAACAAAAAAATTGATACTGCGACAAAAAATTTGGCAAAAAAATTGATACTGTGGCAAAAAATTTGGCAAAAAAATTACTGCAAAATTTGGCAAAAAAATTATTGCCGAAAAAAAATTCAGCAAAAAAATTACTGCAGCAAAAAATTCAAATTTCATGAAATTTATTAAAAAATTACAAATTCAATTA
>CAJVPT010006947.1:0-10540 GCA_910592055.1 Acaulospora colombiana
ATGATTTAAAAATTGTCAAAGTTAAAATTTATAATAAAAACATAGTAAGTGGACTTAAACTTTTGGAAGCAACCGTAGATACATTAGAAAAGACAATATTTATAAACAACAAATTTCATTTTACATTATATTAGTTAATATATAATTCTATTAGCAATTATATCCATTTTAAATCAAATAGAACAGTGTAGTCAATAGAAGTAGTTCTATCACAAGTTCACCTTCTTTTACAATTAAATAAATATAACAATCTGAGAAAAAGAAAACAAATCCTTCTATCAGAAAATCCTATAGACTGGCAAATAAATATATATTATCAAATAGTAACTCTACTAACTATTACTGTAGATCTATAGAAATAGAGATTCAAGTAAAAGACTGAAACATTATACTAATAGAACAAGCCATATAAATAAAAGAAAATAAAAATAAACTTATATAAATTCTAAGATATAACAAAAGAAATATGGTTAATCAGCTTACTTTCTATACTAATAGCTTCTATAAAAAAAGAACGACAGATTATAAACTCGAGATGGATTTAACTTGGATTTTAATAGAGAATAACAAAGTAATTAAACAGTTTTCAACATGATCTTTTTCTTGCCATTTGCAACTAAAGCTAAAATATTAGTTATTATTACTGCACTATACAATACTCTTCAAAATATGATTGTCATAATTTATACTGATTGCAACAATGTAATCAAAGTATGAAAATCTATCTACTCACAAACAGAGACATCAATGAAAAGATGAATTAAAACTATCAACTGGCTACTATAAAATAAAATCAAAGACTTGGTGAAAAAGAAAGATCTAAATTTGAAAATCTTGAAGGTTAAAGCCTATAGAATCAAAGGTTTAACAATCAAGTAGATTTACTTGCTAAATAGGCTAGTCAGGAGAATCCAATAACTTGACATCAGCTATCAGAGTTAGAAAAAGTCCTTACAATAACCACATAGAGAGAATATACAATAAAGATTGATATCAGAGATTTTATCAAAATATTCAATAAAAAAAGAATTGAACTAGACTAGACAACACAAAAAAGAATTCAGGATTTTTAGATTCAAAATAACAAAGTTATAGATTGGCTAACCTTTTGGAATCAATTCAATTTAACCAATACTTCAAATACCTCTTTCAAGATCAATAAAAACAAAAGCTTTCTAACTAATCTAATCCACAATAAACTTCTAGTCCTATAAATACTTAAGAAAAGAAAATCAGATGTATATACTATAACTACTTGTTCAGTATATAAACTTTAAGAAAAGATATTAGGATATCTCTTTGAATGTCTAGTCATTAGAGAAATTAAGAAAGATATATGACAGAAAGTAAATAAAAAGATTTATAAATATATCAACAAAGAAGTTAAAGATAAAGAAGAAGCTGACTCATAATAAATAACAAATAGATAAATAGTTGAAAAAGATTCAAAAATCTGACAGAGGCCTTTTAAATACTATCTGTAGATATATAGAAAAAGATAAGACTATATTTTTGAAAAAATATCTTAAAGAGCAACTCAAGATCCCACCTGCAACTATACAAAATATAATTAGCAAGTTCTATTAAAATATATAAGTAAACTTTAAAAAAAAAAGATCTGGAATAATTGTTGTGTCAAAGTTATAGAATAGAAAAAGAAGTGCAATATTATTTAAAAAGATAAAAGAAATAAAAGATATAAGCACAAATCTAATATACAAATTGAATAGAATCAAGAAGTAGTGCCATTATCTCTGAAGGATTTGAACCTAGAAGGCATTAAAAAAAAAGAAAGAAAGAAGTATACAGTAATTATTAAGGATTGGATTTGTTATAAAATTAAATGTTTTGATTTTTAACTATAGATAGAACATAGAATAATCTACAGCAATGACCTATAGGCAATAATTTTATTAATTAAAAGAGTTATCCAAATTAGTAAAGAAGTAAAATATCATTTTCTAGATTGTATTTAAAGAAATAGTTTTTTGACAATAAGTAAGTTAGTATGTGAAAGTCATAACAATTTATAATTATCTAGTATATATACAATAAAAACATAAATGCTGACCTGACTGCAGATTAAAAAAAATATTTATTATTATTGAAATATAAAACTATTTTACTTTATTTGAACTTGGTATAATTACATATTATTTCAAAATAATAAAAACGTTATATATTTTTTTCATATATATTTATAAATAGTATATGTTACTTATAATAAATTCAATATGAAGATATTTAAATCTTTGCTCCATCTGCAGTAATAACCTGTAGCGATGATGTTAAAAGTTGGAAAGGTTTTCATCTAAACTATTAATGGAGTGATAAATTACTCCCAAAGTTGCACTTAGAGTTCTAGATAAATATAAGACTTTGATGAGTGAGTTAGTTAAAGATTTAGCTTTAGCATCACATATATAATGTACAGCTTACAATTGTTTAATAAAGCACACATAACTAGCCTGATAGAGGGTTAAAAAAAAAATATATTTAAATCTTTGCTTCTATATTAAATTATTCTTGAAAAAAACTAATGTACTTAAATACTATTAGTATATTCAATAAAAATACAAAAAAAAATTATTTTTATCAGTAAAAATCTCTATTATAAATTTATAATTATATACAAAAGTTATTTATTTGATTTTTTTTTATTAATAGGCTCCCACTTAATCTTTATTAATTTTCAAATTAGATTTATACAATTGTACAAGGTGCATATATAGGAGTATATATTTGAGTGTAAATAAAAAATTCAATAAGTCAAAGCTACTTCAAGACTTATTGCACTTTTTTTGATAAAAAAAACCAGTATCACATTGAACATGCTGATATTATTGAAAGAAAAATAAAAGAAAAATAAAAGAAGTAATTATATGCTATATTAAAAGGGTAACCATAGTGTTTCTTGGTGAATGCCTGTTCTGTTTTTTGATACTTTCTCTTGATAGTAATCTGGAGAAGCTTCTATTGTGTCTTTATAGAAATAAGGTAAAAATAAAGAAAAGGACTTTACAGTTTTAAGACTTATGGAAAGGGAATAATTAGGAAGGTTCAGATAATATATTGATTGGTATCTGCATAAATGACTTGAAAGTTTTCCAGTATATTGCCAATTAAACTTATTTTTATCTAAATAAAATATACTTATTCATCTGTGCAATATATTTCAGATTTAATTCCTTATAAAAGGACTGCCCCTAGTTTTGCAGTTGGTATATCCTAATGGTGGCCATTGATATTAGTGATCAACAAGGATCTCCTAGATTATTCAACTGGCTCACACATTACTGCTGACATTTTCAGACTTAAGTTTTGATTGGTGTAGCAGTATTAATCTTCTAGTCTTTCAACTTGGGATTTTTTGAAAATATGATGAAAACTTCTTAATTTACTATATATATTAGCTTTACCATTGAGTGTTCCTAATTATTTTCTTTACTTTTTCTGGTTAGACTTTTCCAAGCAATGGAAGCAGGAACCTACCTGATATATAATCAGAAGTAGATAGTACTGATTTTTAAAAGATTAATCAAACTCTTATAACCTTTAACATGGTAGGATGGACTCTTTTTTGTATCTAAAGATGTATCAGTAGCATGTTTTATATCTATCTGTGCCACAGATATATGATTTATGATACATCTCAGATTCTTATATAGTTGAGAAAATGCATTTGGACATATGGGCTGATCAATAGAAATTTGTTTACATTCTTTTACTGACATAATTTTACTGGACCAATCAGCCTATGAGAAATTTTATATTACTTAAATTCAAGGTCAAATTGAGATAAGCAAAATTCTTCAGAAAAAATTGAGAAAGAGTACTATTAGAATCCATACAATGGAGAAGAGAGTGGAAAATTAGCTCTCTTACTATAAGACAACTCTGTAATGTTTTTTTTGTATACTAGATAGATAGCAAAGCATCAGTTTTTCTTCCTTTCAGAACTTTTTTGCCATTGATAGGAAAAGTGTCTTCTAGATTTTTGGTTACAGAAGTTTGATTTTTATTAAAAAAGGAATATAAACAGTATAGAGAGGAAGTGTGGATGGCTTTTGAAATATTCTTTAAGTTGGTTTAATAAGAGTAATAAGACTTTATTAGTCAAGAAATACAGTGACTTTTTGTGAACATCTTTTTTATATATGATTAGAGGATCAGTGGAAAGAGTTGTTTTTGTTTATTTGATTTTTAATAATAGTTTAATATTATTTTTATTAGTTTTTCATTTCTTATTAATAGATATAATACCTAGTTACTTTTTTCAGGTTCTGAAATAGATAGTTATCTTTTTTAATATTATATATAACTAATTAGATATCATAAATAATTACTTTTTTTTTTTTTTTTAACTGGCTCATCCTGCATTACTCCCAGCAACTTTATTAAAAGAAGACCATATTTAGGAACAATTGAGATAAATATTTTCCCATACTGTTTAAGGATTTACAGAAAAAATACTACAGAGGTTCACCTATTTATATGACTCAATCTAAGTCTAGCCTAATCAGAATAAATAAAATACATTACTGCCTAGTATAAATACTTTCTTCTAAAAATAAAGAAGAGATTGATCATATACACTCAAAGATATATTTCTGGTTATTTTCTGCCATTAGATTGAATACTATTTAGAATTTTAATCCACTAATCAGCTTGTTACCACCCACTAGAGGGGCCTTACTTGTCAAAACTTGCCCAAGATACTTAACACCAACTGATGCTAAGGATTTCTGTACTAGTCAAGAACTAGTCAATGTTAAAAATATAAGGATAAAAAGAAAGAGGGAAAAAAGCAGAGGGGGAAATGTTCAAAATATTTACAAGAATAGAAAAGGGGAAATGAAGAAAGAATGTCTAACTACAGCTCTTCCACCTAACTTTGCTTCTGAAAAAATACTCTTTCCATAGCCATGACATTTTTGGAGAATAATGAAAAAGAGGAGACTACAGCCCATGTGATATTTATCTATCTACATAACTAGTTAATGACTTATAATGGACCTAAGGTTCTTATAGATCTTGGAAAATACATTCACATTCCATGTCATATGTATTTTTGTTTACATTTCTGCTAACCATGAAAAAACCAATTCTAGTCTTCAGCCAATTAATCTATCTAAAATCTGATGTAACAAAAAATTCAAGGTCAAGCTGGAGTAGACAAAATTTCTCAAAATTCAAAGAAAAACTGCTGTACACTGAGAAAAAAACTATTTTTGCCTGTGATATTAATGTCAGTTTTCCAGGCTGGCATGGAGTTATTGGTCCACATTTCTTCCTAAACTTTGGAATCTCTATAGGAAAGGAAGAGAAAGTATTTTTTTGTTTGGTTTCTTTTTTCTAAAAAGCTTTCTTGCTATTAACTTCTTAGATAGAGGGTTTTAAAGAAAAAAAGTAAATAAGGAGAGTATAGTATGACTACTGCTAACCAAAGCAGATATTTTTTAGGGAGAGTTTTGAAGTTTTGTTACTCTCAAAACATAGAGTTTTGGAGGAATGCATCTTTGAAAGTGGTGGTCAGGAATTTATAGAAAAGAGTTGAATGATCATAAATAATTACTTTGATCATATAATTTATAGATTAATAGTAAAATATCAATTTTGCTTACAATAAATTGAAATAAGCTGGAAATTAGAATAGTTCATGCTAGTACTGACAAGACAGAAGTCAAGGAAATAAGCAAAAAAGATCAAACATAATTTTTAAAAGTTTGGTTTGCAAAAAAATATAATAGCAAAAATATAATTAACTTGCTGAAAACTGAAATTGAATCTATAAATCTAGCAATTATTAAAAAAACTATGACTGAGAAATATACTAAATATTTATCAATAGAGTCCCAATTCCCTGAATAGAATATCATACATAGTATACACATATTGAGAAAAATATCTGCAATAAGCTTATAGCAATATATAAAAAAACTTTTAAGAATAAAGCCCTTATTTATAGTACAATGCTGAATAGTTGTATTTATAATAAAAAGATATTAGACCTCAAGAGTGTATAGAAAATCCAATTTGAAAATCATATAATTACTCTTTTCTATCAGCTAAACAATTCAAAAAATCCAGAAATAGTAACAATTATTCATTTCAAATAGTATCAGTTGAAATACTGGAATCTAAAAATATCTTGAAACATCCAATAGAAGTTACTTTCTCTGAAAAAGATAACTTTACTGCTATCACTTTAACTTCAATTAATAATTTTCAAATCACATATTAAAGTTGAAGATCAAAAAACCTTTTCCAAATTGATCTTGTTCAATCTATTAACTTGAATTATTTTCAAAAAATAACTTTTGGATTATAAAAATAGTCTGCATTGCCCTTTTATATAAAATCAATATTTGTCCTATGAATTGTTCCTTCTAATACAAGAATTTACATCTTTTAATAGGTCTTCATCTATTAATTAACAAATCTACTACTATTACATTATCCAAATCCAATATCAAATTTATCAGTTATCTTTTTTGATACAAGTCTCTTGAAAAAACACATAGTTAGAATTTCATATTAAAATTGATAAAATATTATCAGACAAAACCTAACTCTGATTTAATAACTTCAAATTCAATATATCAAATCTAATTGGAGACACACTTTCTTACACAAATTCTCACCTTTCATTCTAGGCATTCCTCTACAGTAATGATCTTAAATTTATCAAGAGATATAAAAATATTAAAAATATAGAGATAATAAATATAAGGCATTTTATCCTCAAGATCTATGGATCCATAGTGTAGTAATTAGCACTCCGTAAGTCAGATCACAAGATTTGGTTTCAATTCTACCCAAATACAAAACAGATCGAGGAATTGAATTTGTCCATTGATGTAACTGTAAACTAATCTATGTTTCTAAATATAGTATCCGGTCTATATCTAGATTGTGATCAGGTTGCAATCTGAATTGAATAGAATTATCATTAACATAACCGCGTTATCATAAATGGTAGCAAGAAGAGTAGATCCCTAAACTGGTAGTATATCTCTCAGGACCAAAACAAGAACACAACTCATCTGAGAATACAAATGGCTTAATACAAAAACTCGTATACAAGAAAAGGACTCTTCCATAATAAGCCAGTCCTGGTTCTCATGCATGTGACTGTGCAAACATTCACAAACTTGACTATTGGGAGGCCTTGGTGGAAAAAGAAATTCACTGACCACTCTGAAGGATCAAAAACTGGGATCCAGGATACTGAATTTGATGGCCTGATAACTAGAATACTTTTAAGAAAAAATTGTTCTAGGAATAATTAAAACGGAATTGTATAGACTTCCAGTTTGTGATTAGGTTGGTAGTGGTTGTATATAGCATTAGTTTAAATATATATCTAGCTATCCATATAGATATAATTTACTATAACATATATATACTGTATATAACTACTCATTTGTAATAATATAATAGTTTCAATTAATAAAATTACAAATTAAGCCCATGGGTCAATAGCGATCACAGTGACATCAACCAATATGAAAGATCATATAGACTGATCGTTTAGAATTAAAACATGGATGGGTGAATTGCCTATTATGGACAAACTAAGTGAAAGACACCCTGATATTTATTCCAATGACAAATGCAAAATCTGCTAACAGTAAAAAGAAACCAATGACCATATTTTTCAATGTGGCACAATACAGACAAGACTTTAGGAAGAGTCCATAAAGGCCTTGATAGAGAAAAGCACAGCAAGAGCCAAAGGCAAACAGATAGAACTAATCCAAAACAAATGGAAGAAATCACAAATATCACAAGAACATAAGAAAAATATAAAAACAGGGCACAAAACCAAATGGAAGAATATAGTTAGGAGAGTTATAACATATGATATGATACAAGTAGCAGAGACCATAACAAAAGACTGATTTAGAGCACTGAAAGCAATCCGAGGAGCAACACACAAGTTCTGGCAAGCCAAATAAGAAGCTTGAAAACTTAGATGTGACATCACAATAGAATGAAAAAAAAGTCAAAACATAAATAAAAAACTTAAACATTTGAAGAAGCAAGCCAACAGTAAGATAGACAATCAATGAACTATACCATGAAGCCCAGACTCACCAACAACACAGGTTATAAAAAGCTTCAAGGCTGATCTAGAGCCAGAACAGGCCCAAATCGATCTTAAGAAACATCTAAAGAATAAATTTGGGAAACTATACATAGAACTAATAAATATCATATTAGAAAAAACTTTAAAAAACAGCTACTTTCCTTTTTTCTTCTTTTCTATCAATATTAGTGCTAGTGGAGTCTTAACACGCTAGCGCCCACTAAGGTGGACTGTAGCAAGTCACAGGATGTCTAGTAATAGAATACTGAGTCATAGTGTTTTTCTCCTTTCATAAATGTATAGACTCACAATTAAATTTGCATACATAAGCCTATATTAATGAACAAATAAAAACTCAATAACAGGACTTCACTAGTTAAAAAAAAAGAATACATTTTATTCTCAAAAAAAAATAATAACTTACATCAACTTATACTCTGTCTCTATCCCCTACAATCCTGTATAATTTCAAAATCTATCTTTAACACCAAGCCAATTTGACATATTATATGAAATAACTTTTTTTATCTTTTAAATAGCATGAATAAACTCAGGCATATATTTACCTCACAAGCTTTCCTGTTTAATCCAATTATAAATATATATTTCCATTTCTTACTTATAATCTCAAAACCCAAAAAAATATTATTTTATCAATACTTTAATATTATTGTACTAGAGAAAAATAATAATTCAATCTTTTACTTCAATATCTCTCAAGCCCAAAATAAAATTTGGACCATTTTGATAGATCTACTACAATTAATTCCAGTGGGCTTAAGTATTAAATGCAATTTCAAAAATTTTTTCAACTTTATAACAACATTTTACTTTAATAGAAATATTAAACTATCTTATAGCTACTTCAATAATTATTGTTAAAACCTCTTTAAATCAAAAAACATCTTAATAATCTTTAAAAAACATTTACTAGAAATTAACTTTACATCAAATTAAACTATAAAAGAGCTACTCTTGCCTTTAATATACAATTTAACACATTATTACTTATTAATAATCAAATTGAAATTAGCTATACTCATTGAATTAGGCTTATCAATATATCAATCAACCTTATTACCATTACTACCAGCCAAAATTGCCTCTTAAAATCTATCAATATTCAGGACTTTATATTGCTCAAAGAAGCAAACAAAAAGTGTCAGTATATGGACAAATACCTCTTTCAATTATTCGTTACATTTAGAAACAAAATTCTTTTTAATAGCTTTCCCACCAGAATCAAACTTCACAACAGATATCCTTTTTTCTACCTATCCACCAAATATTCCCAATGTGACTATGCAATTGAAAATCAAGAATATATCTTCAAGTATATAGTGTCGTGGGTTAAACTGGTGAGTCTGTCACTAAACCGTAGCATCTTGCATAACCCAGTCATCTCACAAATATTCACAAAGAAGAGAACGCCTTCTATAAAGAACACTTAGGGAAGGCAGAGATGTGGTGATTGACTTGGCCAAAGGTAAGTGTCTCTTTATTGTGTTCTGTTTCTTTGATATCTCACTAATTCTTATCTCTATTCTCAAGGAGAACTGTTTTCCTAACATATTCAGCTCTACCTTTTCAGCATACATTGGTAAGCTATTTATACTTTTCTATCTAACAATGGCTATCTACTTTATAATCGGCTATACTAACTTTAGGCTCTGCTAAACTTTCTATACTTTTCAATTACACACAGTTTTCTTATTAGTACCCAAGCCTTATCTATGGTTTCTTACCTTGCGACACTCAATCTTTCATGCCAGACTTTTGAGTTTTTGGATTCTAGACCATTACGCATAAATTGTGTCACCCATGTGACCCATAACAGTAGTTATCTCAATCTTCTTGTTCTTCTGTTAGTTTAGTCAATGCTTCACATAAAGTTCTATTGAATCATTCTACTAGTCCATTAGTTTGGGGATGATATAGAGTAGATAATAAATGTTATATTTCAAATTTCTTTAATAAATTATTAACTATTTAATTTCTGAATGAGTTCCTCAATTTGAAAATATCTGTTTTGGAAATTCATGTCTACAATAAGGGTTTGATATATAAATTCAGCCACTTGTTTTCCCATTGCTTCTGAAATTGCCTCAGCTTTAGGCCATTTAGTAAAATAGTCTGTTGCTACCACAATATATCTGTTGCCTTTTTTCGTGTATGGTAAAGGATCAGCAATGTCTATTCCAATTTTTGAAAAAGGTTCTCGAACAGGAATGGGGTGTAAAGGACCAGTTATTCTATATTTTTCTTGTCTTTGACATCTATCATATGATCTGATATAGTCTTTTATATCTTTGAACATTTATGACCAGAAATATTGACTTCAAACTTTTTTAAACACCTTATTAATACCTAAATGTGCATCAGTAGGATGGTTATGCAGTAGATATAGTACTGGTTCTATTTCATGTTTTTGTAAAACTTTGAGAAGTT
>CAJVPT010006948.1:0-10539 GCA_910592055.1 Acaulospora colombiana
ATTTGATAACTAGAACACTGAAAAAGAAAAAAGTAACAGATAAACAGGTCCTTTATATCTTAAATAGAATCCTAATTCTAAGAATAGAATTTCAAATGCAGCATAGTATATTATCATGGAAAACATGCAATGACTTAACAACCAGATTTCAAAAACTATTCAAGATCAAAAGTGCATTATGCAAATTGATGCCTAATAATGTAGTTTATTACCCTAAAATCTATAGCCTCAAAAGCATATGGATACTACAAAGAGGAAGTCAAGTTACAGGTCTTTGTAATAGGCTAAATGATAAAGATCCAGCAGGTCTCACAACAATTATCAGGCTTAAACAGGTACAGCTAAAACATTGGGAACCCCAATACTTGCTTAACTATAAAAGATTAGATTGAATAATGAACAAGGGTAACTTCTCAATACAAATATTCAAAATTGCAAAGGATCTAGAAATAACTTTTCAAAGCTGGAAATGGGATAAAACCTTTGAATAGAAAAAAGGAAACAATCCAATTCAGGAATATCTATCGAAAGAAGAATATAGAAAAGCTATTCCATACCTGCATAACAATAGACTAATGTATCTAGATAGATTATAGAAAAAAGAACCATGAGACTAAAAGAGTGGAGATTGATTCAACTTCTTCAGGGAACAAGTAAATAATCAATTCCAGATTGGTACAGCAGACTATCATACCTGTTGATACCAAAAACAATAGAAGAAATTATAGAAAAATAATATAATAACAATATCTCATGGGAACCTAACTATCCAAAACTCAACTTAAGTAGGGACAAGAGACAAAAAACCTGGTGTATTCTGAACAAAAGTTCAATGAGATTAATCTGGAAAAAAGTTTAAAATCAGAAAAGAAACTGGTACACTTTAATTGGGAAGAACAAGCAGAAAACTAGGAAACAACTTTGTCTCTGTGCAAAGGATGTGCAAATGGCATACTAAGTAACAGTGCCTGTATTATAAATAAAAATAGAGATAAGTTTCATGAGATCACTTTCTTGAACAAATGCAAATTAACAAGAACTGCCAAATAACTAAGAATTCCAATAAAAAAAAAAATACTGGAGAGCAATATAGTAGACAAGATCCAGTATACTATAACATCTCAAATAAATAAAAATCAACTATCACAGATAATAATTGAAAGATGGGAAACAAGAATTATTGAAGAACACATTCAAGATGGAATCTATCAAGACCATTTAAAAGAAATTTTACGAAGAAATCTTGAAGAACAAGAGAATTTCTAGTTCTACTCAGATAGATCCCTAATAGACCATGGAAAAGAAACAGCCAGAATGGAGATGGCATGGATTCAAACAAAGGATAAAGGTCAAGGGAGTAGTTTCCAGGCAGGTGTACAAAATTGGCCATCATTCATAAGAGCAGAGCTAGCAGCAATAGTTATAATCCTATTGGTAATATCAGTAGAAAACTCAGTTGAAATTTATACAGATAGTCAAACATGTATATCTAAATGGTACAAGTTGGAAAAAAAGGATCCAAAAATGACTTATAGAAGATGGCTGAAAGAAAAAAACTGGTCTCTTTGAACAAGGATGCTAAATATTGTCAAAATAAAAAACATAAAGTTGAAGTTGATTAAAATTAAGGTACATATCAATATTAAAAAAAAGGACTTAGCAGACAAGTTGGCTAAAGAAGCACTAGACCTCCCAACAATCCAGTGGAAGGATCTTAAATCTGATAAAATCATTACAGAAGTGAAATGGCAGGATATAACACTGGATAGTTCTATAAGACAATTCATAAAAAAAATAAATAATAAAATATTAACATACTGCTGGTCACAATAAAACTGAACTAGGGACAAATGAAATCTTCAAATAGAAAATCAGCAGAACTACTTATGGGAATGATATGGGAAAGGCTAAAAAAGAAACACATGTGGGACACCTTCTTTAAAAGCTCACAACGGAAAAGTTTTCTGGTGAAATTAATCAACAATAAACTATTGACAATGGCCAAACTAGTGATCAGAAGACCAGATCTATATTACAAAAATGACTGCCTAGTGTGTGATGAACAGGAGAAAACAATAAAATATCTTTTGGAATGCCCAAGATATAAAAACACAATAAAGAAATCCTGGTCAAGAAAAATAGAGATAATATATCAAGAATTTAAGAAAGAGAGGCAGAAGCAAAAAGATCAAGCTCAAAAAGAATACAGTAATATCCCAATAGTGATAGAAAAGAAATAAGAGAAATAGAAGCATGGACAACAAAGCTTATTGGAAAAGTATCCACAAATAGTCAAGACTCAGTCAGTTTTCTCTCAGGGCTGATTAAAAGAAAACTATTAAGAGAAATAGGGGAACTCGAATGTGGAGGAAAAAAGATAGAAACAGTCACCAAAAAATGGATACTCCATTGTCAAAAGAAGATCTTGAATTACTTTAGGAAAGAAGTGTAAAACAAATGATATAAACTACCGTAAACTACTGCATATAATATCCTGGGTATTAATCAATTTACCCCATGATAAATTGATTAGTACTCGGGGGTATTCTACTAGAAGGGGGGTAATATAAATGGCGGGATATTTAATGTCTTATTATTATCAGACATATCTCTCACTTGCCCATTCATACTGTAATTTTATTGGCTCTTGCTTAATATACCTGGGTAGTAATCATTTATTGAGTAACAATTTTCTTGAATACTATCAGGTATTATTTAAGGGGGGGTATTGTATGCAATGGTCTACGGTAGTAATTGCATCTTTATTATATTGTGATAATTTTCAATCAATATCCATAATCAACTTGTTGATTATTTGATTATTCTTTAAAACTTTTAATTCAAGTAATGACTCACTTACTATATTTATTTCTATTCAAGATTTTATTTTTATTTTTATTTTTTGCTGGCTCAGCCTTGCTTTATTTGAATTTAGTAGAAAGTTATATATGTCTATGCTATGATTACATTTGTTTACCAAATAAAGCTTGATAAGGAGAAACCTTCCTCATGGCTTGTTGCCATCCTTTAAGGGGAACTAACCTGCCAAGGCTGGACTAGCGCTATACAAAATTTTCAATAAATAGTGAGGAGTTGTGATCGATCTAATATTATTATAAATATATTTGTTAACTAGACTAGTAAATTGTTCTTTTATATATTTCTCTCTTTCTTCTGCCTATGGATCTAATATGGCAGAACTGTATTTGTATTGCTTTTCCACAACTCTTATGATGCCTTGTTATTTTTTCCAGTTATAAAAGTCTTCACATCTATTGTGTCATATTTCTTGTAAATATTTGATAATCTCTTGAGTGAATTCTTGGAAACATGCTTTTCTTGTATTTCGATTAAGGATTAACTTATTTATCAACTTTGTTGTTTCTTTTAGGATGCCTCCTCAAATAGCAATTTCTAGGTATCATTTGAAATGTAGAGTGGTATTGATTGAGTACTTTGATAGTGTATCTTTGGTTTTGTCATGTTTGCTGTATTTTGTTACAGTCTTGGTTATCATTGCAATGAGGAAATTACCTGTTGTGTACTAGTGTGATTGACAAACAAATGAGTGTGTGTTGGATTCTCTTTAATTACATTTTATATATTTGTCATCTTTATACAATTTGGGTATTCTGCTAAAGAGTTTGGCTTTGGTAGGTAGTTCTTCATTTCATAGTAGTAGTCTGAATCTTTTTTGCTATTGATCAGGCCAACTGGTTTGATGGTTATTTATTTTAGTTGACTGTAGGTTGTCTATGGTTGATGGCCAGTGGATTTGTATAATCATGTGATTGTCAAAGTTACTTCTGGTGCGATTTAGGAGTCTCCACTTTGCTAGGTGTATTGATTTTGTTATGCATTTGGTCATTGTTTTGATTGGGATGTCCATCATTTGATGATCCCATTGAGGAATAAGGGTCAGTTGTGGGTTGGTTGTAGTGTGTGCAGTTATTAGTCTACTGTTTGGGATCATGTCATATTTCAAATCGATGCTTGCCAGTTTATCTGCATCTTCATTGTGCTTTATTCCAGAGTGAGCTTTTACCTTTTTTAACTTCATTTTTATGGTTTTTTCTCACAGATGTCTTTTATTTGTTGCAAGAGATTAAAGTTCTTTTGTTTTCTGAGAGCTTTGATAAGAGTTGTGTTCAGTATATTGTTAATATCATTTATAGTTGCATTGCTGTCTGTATAAATCTTTGCATGACTAAACTGTGGGAGAATACTTAGTGCTATCAGTATTGCCATTATTTCTGCATGAGTTGAAGATAGGTGTGAAGTTGTTTGTACTTGAAAAGTAAACTCTTTTTTCTCATGTGTGATGATTTTGAGACCTATTCCCATGAGCCATTTTTTGTTATGTTCTTTTAATAATCCGTCAGTATATATTTAAAAGATTATGTTGTTTTGGATTTTACTGGCTATCTCCAATAGTTTACTTGTTATACTGCTATAAATGTCAAAGAGTTTGTTTAGAAGTTGGTTAGTGTTTTGTATTGTTGGTATAAGGATTTCAACTTGGCTATTTGTTGGTTTCATATCTGGATAGCCTATTAAGTCCAATGTGATTTGGATTGAATCTGAGGATACTCTGCACCTAAGTGTACTGTTCTCAGTATTGGGAATGTCACAGATGGTTACTCTGCTATTGTGGATTGGGATGCAAATTGAGTTTTGTTGGTTTGCTGAAAAAGTACAAGAATAAAAGTTTTGGCTATGATTGTTAATATCACAGCCTGTATATTCAACTAGAGGAGACTGGTTGTTGATTCTGTTATAATGTCTATATTCTGTAACTTGGTCATTCACTTTTCTTTGTTTTCTTCCTATGATGGTTTGATTGTTTAGCTATGTGCTGATCCAGTATGGCTGTGCTGTATTTTGGTCAGTTGATCTGGTGCACTGTAGGAAAGGGTTAGTTGTGGGCTGTTGAGAATGTTCGTCTGTGATCCATTTAATGAGTCTTTCTTTCAAGATGTGGTACTAGACTGGGGTATGGCCTTGTATGGTTTGGCGGTTGAGTCTGATTAATTGGCACCAGTGTAAAGTCTTTCTTCTGTTACTATTTAACATTTGACCAATAAAGAGAATGTTGTGTTTCTTTAGGCACTTTCTGTACTGATTGTAAAATGCGGTGCTGGTAATTTCTTCGATTGATAGGTCTATTTCTGCAATTGTTGTGTACTTTTCATTAAGAGTATTCAAGAATGAGAAGCCGTGTGTTCTGAAAAGCCATATTATATTATGCATAAGATTTCTTCCTTGTGGTAGAATGGGTGTATGTATATTGTTCATTATTGCTTTTGTGAACCAAAAGATGTTTTATAGTGATTGGAGTCTTTCTCTTGCTATTTCTCCTGTAATATTGTTTGAGTTGATATGTGAAGTCCAGTTTGTGGCATGAAAGAGCAGCTGTCTGTCCCATAAATGCATTATGTTGTATTCAGATTTGTTATGTAATATACTGTTGGGGATTGTGTTTGCTAGGCCAAGCTTGTGTTTGAAGGTGATCATTAATTTGCGCATTATTTTGTTACATGTGTCTCTGGTTAGGAGAATGTCATTGAAGAGGTATTCTAAACTAGGCATGAGAACATAATTAATTATATATTGCATTTGCTTATCAGTGACTTGTTTCATCCCTAGTAATGTTCGTATTTTTTGGATCTTCTGTTTGATTAGAGCTTTTTGATAATCTTTCTTGCCTGAACTATCATACTAGACTCCTAGTATTCTGACTGGGGTCCCTTTTGTACAGCCAGGGATTCTTTGCCCATCCGTCCATATGCCTTGAATATAGTCTTGCTCTTTGTCATTTATTATTATTAGTTGTGATTTATAAGGATTGACTTTGATATCGTTAATGTGAAAAAATTGTTCAGCAGTGTTAATGATACACTGTAATTCTGCTTTGTTGCTTGCAATCCATATAGTATCATCTATATATGTGCTAGCTGCAATGTTTGTATGTGTGGATGACCAGCCATGATCCAGGGATTTGCAGGACTTTGTTATCAGCCGGTATCCTTTATGTTTATCACTGATCATTTTGAGAAGTGGATCATAGAAGATTTGCCATAACAGAAATGATATTGTATTATCTTGATCTATACCATCTCTTACTATGTAAGAGGCTGAAGAACCATGACATGTAAGCACTATGTTCTCCCTGTTCTGAAAGATGCAGTCTAGGATTTTTATTAGTTTGTTTGGGATTTTGATTCGGTGCAGTGCCCTTTTTAGCATTTCAATATTGACGGAATCATATGCTTTGGACATGTCCTAACTTAGAATCCATGCTTCTTTATTTGTCTCTTTGGTATATTCGATTATGTTACTTAGAATATGTATTGGATCTTATGTGCTGTTTTCTGATAGGGCTGCCCAGTTTAGCTCAGATAGAATTTGATGGTCTTTAAAAACTCTGACTAGTCAGTCGGTTAGGATCTTGGTAAAGATTTTTCTTCCTGTGTCTAGTAGAGTAATTGATCTTGTTGTGTCAAGGTTGTTCTCCTAGTCTTTGGGTTTGGGTATTGGATATATGGTGCTTTTGCTCTATTCCCTAGGAGTTATATCTTCATAGATGATTTTATTGAAGATTCCTTTTAATTCTTCTATAGTGTTCTTTTTTAAGTGCTTATATACACAATAAGGAATCTGGTTTCTGCCTGGTGCAGACTTGTTGCTGCGATTTTTAATTGTTGCCATTAATTTTTCTACTGTAATTTCTGGAAGTATACTTGAGTATCAACTTGCTTTAATTGAAAACCTGGATTCATATTCTTGCTGCCATTGTGAATGGTGTTCTAGCGGTGATGTATTTCTGGGTGGAATCCATTTGAAGAAATGTTGCCTGACTGTTTCTTTGATCTTGTCTGGCTCTGTAATGATCTGAATTTCCCCTTCTTTTTTGATAATCTTATTTAAATGAATGGGACGTATGGGTCTATCTAAAATGCTGTTGATCATAGCTTTTTTGTTACTCTCCAGGAATATTTGATGATTTATTGTCCTTTGGATAATAGCTCTAGATTCTTTTTTCTTTGTGATGCATTTTGCAATGGTTTTGTATGTGCAGATGTATGACTTTAGTATCTCAATCCATTTTGAGTGATATTTATTTTTTAGGTTTTTTTTGGCTAGCTGTAGCTCTGCTGTAATAGTGGGAAAGTGGTTTTGGATGTGTTTTGGTATGTTGTTCTCCGATTGTGTATTGTTGCCTTGATTCTTGACTGGTTGTTGTCTGAGATTTGTTAAGAGTAATTGTAGTTGAAGAAGTGAAATGTCTGGTTCATTTTCTACTCTTTGGAGATACTTCCTTCTGTGCATGTATTTCTTTGGGATGTGTTTCTTATTTGCTTGTGTGAGGATAGAGCTGAATTGGTTCCATCTCTTGTTTATTGAATCTGGGTATAAGGATACTTTACCTAGTTTTGTTTTGACCATCTCTGTGAATTTCTCCCATTGTTTGTCCTCTGTCAAAGTCCAGTTGTATCTATAGTTTGGATTATGAATAGATATAAGTTTTGGGGTATCTAGCTCCCATACCTCCAGCTCTGTGATTGTTAATTTGTGATCACTCTTGATGAGGAGATTAAGCATGTCCCTGATACTTGATTTGTGTGATTGCTAAGTTTCCTTGGGATTGATCCAAATCTGGTCAAGTCTACTATTACTGCCTTGTCCATGTCAAGTATATTCCCTTTGTATGGGGTTGTGTGTATGATATATGTCTTCAAAACAATTGTGTATAAGAATCTCAATCTGCTTTTCTGATAGATTATAGTTCATTATTAGTTTTTTGTTACTGAATCTATTTATACTAGGATTAGGTGTGTCATTCATGTCTCCCATTACGATAATGTGCCAGTCTTGTGATATTGCTTCATTGATCCATTGTTTTAGTATATTTGTAGTTTGTGCCTGTTCTTTTGAAATGTCTTGAGCTAGAAAGTAAACACCAATTATTCTAAGTTTCCTTTTTTGAGAAAAAGCCAGGTCTGTGGCTATTAATCTTCCATTGAAAGTTTTGTAGCTATAAATATGTCATGCAATATCTCTTCTAATCATTATGTTTAGGCTGTGTCCAAGAATCAGGGCTTCTTTGTAAGACCAGATTGTTTGGAAGTCTGGATGTTTCCAGTGTTTTGACTGTTGATGTGATCCATTGGTTTCAGTTGTTACAATAATGTCCCATTGTTCCTTACTACACATATTGAATCATGTATTTCTCTTTTGTGTATCTACTAGTCCTTGAATGTTTACCATTGTAAGTTTCTATATTGATCAGTATATGTTGATTGTGTTTGTTGCGGGTTGGTCGGTGGCTGTACTGTTGTTGCTATTTGTATTGTTGTTGTTTGTTGGTGGGGTTGTGTTCAGTGCTTGAAATGTATTTGGTGCCTGGAATGTTTGAGGTAAAGAAATTTGTTGTTGTTGAGTTTCGTTTGATGGTTGTTACTGTGATGTGATTGGTATACTTTGCGAGCTTCCCATTAATTACTTGTGAAGTGATTGATACCTTTGGGAATGAGTTCTGAGATTACATTCAATGCTCGATTCATGTTTTTATCTATTTTGCTTATTGATGCATAGATTTGTTGTTGTTGTTGTTGTATTTGAGAGTTGGTGTTTTCATTTTGCTGAGGGGTTTGTTGATAGTTTTCTGTTATGGTAATTGTCTCCATTTTATTTTCTATTTCCATCTCAACTGAAGTGTTGTCTTCTGTGAATTCTAGATTATATACTCTTTTGTCCAAGTCAATGATATTTTTTTTTATTTCTTCAATTTCCTGCTTGATTTCTTCCAGAATTTGAAGGATGTTGGCAAGTGTTGGTTGGTGGCTTTCTTGTTTGTTATTTTTGTGTTGTTATTGACCTTGTCGTGCTACAGCTGCATATGAACCTGGTCATCTTTGTTTGTCAGGAGATGTTTTTGCTTGACTTCTAATAATTATGGTATGAGCTGGTTTGAACTTGTTATATAATTTTCCAAATTTTCCTTCCTGTTCTTTGTTGTATTGCTCCCATTGCATGTATCTCTCTTTAATGGGACAGCTGGCTACTAGATGTTCATGGCTATCACAGATTGAGCATAGTTTGATTTCTATTGGTTGCCATATAATAGTGGTTTCTCCTAGTTGATAGTTCTGTTTGATTGCTTCTTCTATATCTTTTTGACAGTTAAAACTGAGAACTGCGAATTTTTTTCTTTGATATGACATTCTTCTTGGGATGTAACAAGTTTTCACTTTTACTTGTTCACAGATGAGACATAGGTCAAAGGCAGTTGTGTTAGGTGGGAGATTCATTAGCTTGATTGCAATTTGGTCACATTATTTCATTTGTTCTACATTCCATTGTGTGTCAAATACTCTGATTGAGTCTGACCTTAGGGGAACATTCCATTTATTGATCAATGCTTCTTTGTTTTCTTTATTTGTATATGTGATAATTTCAGTTTGCCACATTTGTTGGGTTGACATTGTAACATTGCTAATTGCTCCATATTTAGCAAAGGACTGTTGTACCTCAATGAACTTAGTATCTAGGGGGATGTTCCATACTTTGATGCTCATTTCTTTTTTTAGTATCAGATTTGTGTATTCCATGATCTCCATGTGTCGATTGTTTGTATCTGGCAAGATTATATTGCATGCCTCGATTGCCACTTGTTTGTTACTAAGAATAGCAATAATGTATTCCTGATCATTATTTCTCTCACTGTGGATGGTAAGAAGCCCTTCCGGTGAGTTGAGTGCCTTTGTGAGGTGGGTTATTTTCCGTATTGTTGTTCTGCCAGGAAGTTCTGATGCTAGGATGTCTATCTTGATCCTTTTTCTTCCATATCTCTGTTTTTTATCAAAGGGAAAGCGTGGTCTTAGTCTTGTCATCCGGACATTTTCTTTTTGTTTGCCTTTGTGGTTTTCTTTTCTTTCCAATGAGGTTGCTGACTGTGTTTTGTATTTTTCTTCATCCATATCAATATCTGAGTTGAAAACCCGACTTTTAACATTTGAGTTTGCTGAGGATGTGGCCTGGGTTTGATCTTCATTATTTGTTGAGTTGATGATATTCTCTTCAACTTCTTTACTCCAGTTGGAGAGTTCTGATATATTGTGTACTATTTTATTGCTACTCAATGTGTTCGCCGTACTGTTGGTGGTCTATGTACTTGTGTTGGGAATATTGGAGATCATATATGACTTGTTTGTTTCAGTTTGAGTTTTGTTTTTAGTGGTTTCTTTTGCGGGCTTCGGGTTTTTTTCTTTGCGTAACTTGCTTGTGACACCTCTTGCCAGAGTATTTTCATTGTAGTTGGGCCTCCACTGGGCTATTCTGTTTCAAAGTTCTCTTTGGGAGGACATCTCTCCATTCACTTTTTCTTTTCTTTTCAAAATTACCATAAAAGGAAATTTTTAAAAAAAAGGATCTGTAGGAAAAAGTTTTTTTTTTTAATACCTGCAGTTAGGCCAATATGGCTTGTCCATTTTATTGTAAATATATTTGATATTTATATATTTTATGACTTTCACATAT
>CAJVPT010006949.1:0-10539 GCA_910592055.1 Acaulospora colombiana
TCTTCAAAGTTTTTTATTATTAAAATTAATGAAATTATTTTTGTTTTACAAATTTTTGAAAATTTTTAAAGTTTTTTAGAGAATTTTTCAAAAATTTCTGGAAAATTTTTAACAGATAGAGATCTTTGGATATCTTCACTAAAAATATTTCTTAATGAAAAAGCTTGATATAATAAATTACTCAAACCACTCTTGCAAGAAGAACTAAATGTAACATTGAATACACTTTTAAATAACAAAGCTTCAGGAAGATCACAAATTAGTTACGAGATGTTAAAAAGGTTAGCTAATAAAGAAAAAAATTCTTGAAAAGAATGCTAAATAATCTTTTAAGATGAGAAGTTACTTTGAAATACTGGAAACAAAGTTATATATATTCTATAACTAAGCTTAAACCTTGAAATTGCAAATTTTTAAACACCAGATCTATTGTTCTATTAGAAGTTATAAGAAAGTGTTTCACCAAAATACTTATCAATAGAATGAGTAATATCTGTAAAAACAATAATATTCTTAGAAAACCTAATTACATAAAACTACTGGGAGAAAGTACAGTAAAATCAATTTAGAATCTCAATAATATTTGTAAAGATATTAGAGAAAACAAAAAGAAACTTTGAATATCTTTTCAAGATATGACAAAAGTATATGATACCATTAGTCTAGAAATATTGATGAAAGCAATGGAAAAAATCAAAGCTTCAAAAGGTTTCATAAAGATTATAATAAGCCTGTTTCAGAATAGAGAATTTCAGGTCATATTTGAAAATAACCTTATAGAACTAATAGTAGCAGGAGATAGAATCGATCAAAGAGAAACTATCTTACCTCTATTATAGAAAATTTTTTATAATTTGCTCCTTTGCAAAATTCAAAATGATATATAAAGAGGGTACAAGATGTTAGTTGCCTAGAATCCAGATCTAAAAGGATATACTATAAAAAGATTAAAATCAAGATATACAGCCATAGCCTTTATAAATAATATGACATGGATAGCTAAATCTAAATAGAATATGGAAAAGATCCTAAAGACTACAAGAATTTTCTATAAAGCAAATAACTCTCAAATAAATAGCAACAAATCAGTTTTGGCAACTATCAATAATTCTAATTGCTATTCAAAAGAAGTTTAAGCAGGTACTAATGAAGAAGTGGTCAAAGAGCTCAATAGGACAGAACAAGCTAGATTTCTAGAAATATAAACCAGCAATTAAAAAATTGTGATTGAGCTTAAAGAATAAGTGCTTAAAAAAGTCAACTTAATAACTAGAGCCCTTAAAAACAAAAAGATGATAGACAAACAAGTTTTCTATATTCTAAATAGAGTATTGATACCTAGAATAGAATTTAAAATGCAAAATAGCATATTGTTCTGAAAAATATATAGCACCTTAACAACAGTATATAGAAAACTTTTCAAGAATAAGAGTATTTTATGCAGATCCATGCCCAATAGTATAATTCATTATTCAAAAATTTATAATTAGAAGAATATTTGGATGCTACAATGAAAAATTCAAGTAACAAGACTATGCAATAGACTCAATGATTTAGAACTAGCAAGAATTACAACAATTATCAGACTTAAACAAGCACAGATTAAAAATTGGGAATCACTTAATCTATTGATCTGCAAGTCACTAAACTACTTATCAGACAAAGATAACTTTACATTTAAAGTGATCAATTTGGTGAAAGATATGGGAATAACCTTTTGAAATAGGAAATGGCAAGGCATCTTTGAATGGAATAAGAGAAACAATCCAATCAGGAAATACCTTATACTAGAAAAATACAAAAAAGCTATTCTATCACTTAGAAACAATAGATCACTATATCTGGATCAAATAATTGATCAATAATTCAAGAAAATTAAAGACTGGCAAATACTTCAACTTTTACAAAATACAAGTAAAGGATCTATCCCAGAATGGTTTAAAACTATAGTTATAAATCTTACAAATGAACAGTTGAAGCAACTTACAAGATCTTGGAAGGATAACTATACAAAATGAGAACCAGAATATGTCAAAATAAGATCTGATTGAGATAAGTGATAAAAACTATGGATAGTAATAGTAAATGAACAATTTGAAAAAAATTAAGATAAGAAAAAGAGAGATATAAAGTATAGTAGAAGATTTTACTTGTTATAATATAAATAATGATCAAGAAACTAGTTTGCAAAAATACCTTGGATGCTCAAAAAGTACAATACAAAATAGCAATTACATTATAGAGAGAGGTATAAAAAAGATTTATTTAGTACCATATCTAAATATAAAAAAATATACTAGACTTGCATGAGAACTAAAAATCTTCAACTCCAAAACAACCTAAAAAAAAAGATTTAAGAAGTGATTTACAATAATCAAAGTTCTCTTATATTTCAAAAGACAAAGTAAATTATATAGACATTGAAAATTGAGAAGAAACTATTATTAGGGAAAATATTAAAAAAGAAGTATATCAAGATTAGCTAATAGAAATACTCCAATGCAATCTTGAATTCAAAGAAAAATTAATCTTTTATTCTGATAGATTATTGATTAATCATGAAAAAGAAGAAATAAAAATGTAAGCTGTTTGGATTCAGATAGGAAAAACAGAAAGAGAAAACAAGTTTCAAATAGGAGTAAACAACTGACCCTCATTTACAAGGGCTGAATTAATAGCAATTGTAACAATACTTCTGGTAGTTTCTATTAATAGCATAGTTGAGATTTATACAAATAGTCAAGCCTGTATTTCCAAATGAAAAACAATATGAAAAGAGAATATGAAAGAACATATAAAAGATGGCTAAAGAAAAAAAATTTGTCTCTTTGAGCACAAATAATAGAACTAGTAAAAAAATATATATATAGATCTAAAGTTTACCAAAGTTAAAGCACACTTCAATGATTCTTATAATAAAGAAGCAGATATCCTTGCTAAAGAAGCTCTACAACTTCTATTGATTGAATAGAAAGATCTCCTTTTATATAAGATCATCACAAAAATTAAATAATAAAATAAGACCTTAGATAATCCAATCAGACAATTTGTCAAAAATATTAACAATAAAATAACAATCCATCAATGAACACAGCAAAACAGAATAGAGAAAAAATGAAGCCATCCAATTTTAGAGTATCAACTTTACAATGAGATTAATGTGGGAAAGAATTAAAGATGAATATACATAGAATATATCTTTTAAAAAATTTCATCATAGAAGCTTTTCATCAAATTGATCAATAATAAGCTATCAACATTAAGTAAATTAGTCAAAAGAAGATCTGATCTATACAAGCAAGTGAAATGTATTGTATATAATTAATAAGAAGAAACTATAGAATACTTGTTAGAATGTTTAGTTTATAAGGATCAATTATAGGTAACATAGAATAAAGAAATAGATAAATCACTAGAAACTTTAAAGAGAAAGAAAAAGAGAAGCTATAAAAAAAAGTATCAGGCTAATCATTAATGATTGAGAAGAACTTAGGAAGCTTGACAAATAGATCTCTAGACTAGTGGAACAGACTTCTAAAACTAGTCAAGATACTTTAAGTTTTGTATTGGCCTAATAAAAAGTAGTCTCATTTTAAAAATGGTAAACCTAAGCTGTCATGGAAAATATATAGGAAAAGAAGCAAGAAAATAGATATTAAATATATAAAAAAGAGTTTACAATCAAGTTTGAAAAAAAATATGAAACAAAAGATATAAAAAAATAATCAAATAGGAACAGTTATAAGGAATCAATAAAACAGACAAGATCAAATAACCTTCAAGTTTCACAAGTCAAAAAACTATATCCTTCAAGAAAAGAGAACTATTATTAGAAGAAAAAAAATCTAGAAGATGATAAAAGCTTTTAAGAGATTTTAACAAAAAAAGTAAAATAAGTGATGAAGTGATTGGATTTTGAACTCTATTAGAATTTTGTATAGTGATCTGTAATAGTGACTTATAGGTAATAAAATTAGTAGTTGGAAGGGTTTTTATCTGAACTACTAATGGAGTGATAAATCACTCCTGAAGTTGTACTTGGAATTTTGATAAATTTTAAAATATTGACAAGTGAGTTAGGTAGAGATTTAGTTTTAGCAACATATTTTATATAAAGTATATAAAATATTTAATAAAGCATACATATTTAGCCTAACAGAGAGCTTTAAAAAAAAAAACAAACAATAAATTGATTTTAAAGTTGTATTTATTGTTAATAAAATTAAAATAAATAAGTTATTTAAAGTTTGGCTTTAATAATATATATTATATATATAGTTTATTAACTTTTAATAAAATATATATAGTAAGATTAATTTAATAAAAAATACAAAATAAAAGAATAAAAAAATATAATAACAATAATAATAATAATAACTTTTTTATTATAAAAAAAATGTTTGTCAAAATTTTTTTAATTTTTTAATTAATAAAATATTATTAATATCTTTAAAATATCTTGAAAAATATTTTAAAAGTTGTTATTATATATATTTTTTATTTATAAATCTCTTTAACTAAAATTTTAGCTTTGATAATTAAGAAAGAATCAAGTAATATTTTTATTATTAATTGTAAAAAATTTTTAAAAAATTTTTTTTTCTATTTTTGAAACAAGCTGTTTATAAAATTTTTATAATGAAAAAAATTTATTTTTTTTTTATTGATTATTATAATTTTTTTAAACTTTTACTTTTATAGTTTTCTAAAAATTTTATGAATTTTAATTTAATCTTAAATTTATGAGTAGAATAATTTTTATAAAAAGTGATTAATTTATATAAACATATTAATTTTTAAAATATAAAAAAGTTCTCATTGATTAAATTTATATGTTTCAATAATAGTATTGATAATTGAAAAAGAAAAAATTTCAAAGATATATTCTTTAACTAAAAATAATTACAATATTAAAAAACAAGTAATAAATATATATTTATTTATTTGATATCTCAATAAAGATATATCATGATAATATAATTGTTAATATAAAAAAAAATATCAAGTATATTTTGTATTAGATAGTTGATTAATATAATAAACATATACTATTAATTTTATTTAATGAATTATTGCAATAAATAAATAAACAAACAAATAAAAATTAATTTATTTTTAATGATAATTATTAATTATTTTAATATACAGTATGTATACTTACTATCTAAAATTCTTATATAATATTTATATTTAATGTATAGAAATTTTAATAATTATAAATTTTTAGAATAAAAAGATCATTTTAAAATTGAGATTTTAAATAATTTATTAAAGCAAATTATTTAATTTTAAAAAATCAATTTTATTGATGATTCAATTAAATTTATCAAACAAAAATATAGAATATTTTTTAAAAATATTAGTAAAATATTTTAATATAATATTATAAATTAAAATATATAATCAAATAAAATTTTTTAATTCTTTAATTTATAAAAAAAATCGATGTGTATATAAATAATATTAGGATTATGATTAATTGGTCATAATATTTTTAATTGAAAAGTCATATACTGTATCAGAATTATTGATGAACCGAAAAATCAATTTCAATGTTACATCTAAAGTTGGTTAACATTGATAGGTGTGTTGAATAGAATAGTCTAATAAGATAACATGTTAGTCCGATAGTGGATAATAATAATAATAAGAATATCAAAATAAAAAATCGACGTACAGTATTTATCATTGATATTACTGTATGTTTATTCAATTTTGAGAAAAAATAATATTTTTAATATTAATGCTAATCGTAATAATTTTAAATTGTAGAATAAGTCATTTTTATTAATCAAATTGCTATGATATTAAAAAAAAAAAAAAAAAAATTACTATGCATGTACGTATGCGATTCATATTATGCACGTGTTCTCGTTTTCAATATAAACCGCAAAGCTTTTCATAAAAAAAGGTAATCGCTCTTACATAATTTTTTTTTTTTTTTTTTTTTTTTTTTTTTTTTTTTTTTTTGGGATTCAAACCCCGAATTTTTATTTAAATAATATTGTTAAAGGTAATCCACACTGCACAGTATATTTAGAATCATACTGTAATAGTATCATAACATAAATTTTATTACATACCGTATGTTATCACTAAAATAGGTAGAATCACAATTCGAATATTTATACCACAAATGATACCATGGTGAAAAAATCGTATAACCAAAACATCTCATCGGTTATATTTGTGCTATGTCGCAAATAGTGCTGATTACATAATCCAATGGTTCAAGGTCTCCTTTTTATAATAAGATTTGTTTGTTTACTATATAACTCCTTGATTATCCATTACGTATGTGGCAATTACTTGATGTTGTATGGAGTTGTGTAATAATTGCCTAGTTCACTACCAGATTTCATAAATAAACACCCGCCGGAAGTTCAATATCGTGAATCAATTTGATTCGCTAGAGTTTGAAGAAGCATCATGAATTTAGATTTTATCACATACAGTACGGTACAACATGCAACGAGAGTAAAACAACCTTTGATTACCCGATATAACGAACATTTATGTCGGAGTTTCTGATAAGTATTCGGAAATAATTTCATACCTCTGGATTAGCTAATGCTCTCGAAGAGATGTTATGTCTTATTGAATTTTCACATGTCCAGTCGGAAAGAGTCCGATGGAGAACAATCTTTCTATTTTCTCAAGGAACCATCCCTACAAGCTAAAATTGGTCAGATCATGATATATTGGTACTAAGGGATGTGTCAATATAGGGGGTTGAAGAAAAAAGGTCGGTGGCGTAAGGGTAGAGTGTAACGTATTCCTTTTCAACTTTTATATCCATTAAGAAGCCTTTGTTCCCACGAATCGTATTACGTATGTATTTGCTTACGCAAACTGCAGCATTGTGTAATAGTATTATCATGTATTGCAACATCGCATAGGAAATATTGACGGGTAGATTCATTCTGAAATCAGAGGATCAGAGGACACGTTGAACGAAGGTACAGATAATCCATAATCCAAGAAAGAAAATTTACATGATAATGGAATTCCAATGCGCTCAAGTTTATATTTAGGATTTAATATGTTGATGACCGAAAAGATCATAAAGCGAAGAGCCATACCGCAAATAGCAAAATTTGCTGCATGACGGTTTTAATTATCCGCAAATAATATTGCAATTTTGAATTACTAAATTCATGAACGCATAAGAGATAAAGAATAATGAGATGCCAAATAAGGAAGTTATTTTAAAACTAGCAAGTAATTAAGACGCGACTCTCGGTGATATGGTCACGCGATTTGGGATGAATTAAATTTAATTTCGAGACTTTATATGTCCCCGCCAATTGTCATATCACTTAAAAAAGTAGTTTGCAATGTTCGTGTCATCATATTTTGTTAAACCAGTTCTCGGCACGGATTTATCTTGATAAGGTTCAAGTCTTCTTTCTCGTTTCCATTACAGGTGTCAGGTTTTCTTTTTCAAAGCGACGCCAACTTTATTTGCTTTGACTTTCTTGGTATAGAAAAAAAAAAAATAATAAAGGAGGTGTAACACGTATTATTTGGTTGACCGAGTGTTGTAACCTTGTGACAGGAATTCCTTCTCAAATCACCCGAATATATTTCTGCTTTAAAAAGCGCGATTTAGAATTCATCAATACAAATCGGGATCTCAATGATTAAGAAATCAATATTGTGCCGATAGAATTTTTATTTGTTCAACACTAGACAGAATTATTCTCATTATGTAAATAAAGCACACATCTGCACCAAAAACTAAACGGGCGTTCCCAAGTTGACATAATCACGCGCACTTTTTTGATTGTATCGACAGCTAAAGAACTTGATTAAAATCATCTAAACAAAATTATATACTTCATATATACTGTGCCCTGTCAAACATCCCCAAGTTTTGGACTTTTTCATGGTATTGAACCACTTTTGTTGATTTTCGCGAACCAATAAGAATCCAATTAAAATTTGCACGCGTTGTTTGCTTCTTAAGATGCTCATTAAGAAACTTGATTATATCATGTTTCAGAATTCGACGACTATCACGAAAAAAAAAAAAATTTATTTCGTTAATTATGACTTGCAACATTCAGTTTCACCCTTTTTAGATTTCCGTTATTATTATATATTTTATATTTCTCAGAATATAGTTTGTATGGATGGATGTCTGGCTCAACAATCAACATCGATCGACACAAATTTTCAAACATGACAGAAATTTTCAACTCGTCTTTTTTTTTTTTTTTCCAATGGATGTATCTCATTTGCTTCTTTTCGCGCTTCGGGAACCAGGCAGCCTCATTTACGAATGAATTCTTTCTTTTGACTCTCTCCATGGCAATCCTTTGGGTTGGGTCAAATAAAAACTAGCGTTTGTACTGAAATCATCTCAAATTCAATCATGTGATTGCATTTTTATTGCAATGCACCTCACCAATCGTTAACAAAAAGGAGACTTTGAAATGGCGACAATTATTACACCTGACGACTTAACATATGCACGTAATTTGCGCTATCCGCAAACTTACTTAACTCGAATACGAGAATGCATATACAGTATTACATGTGCACACCAAAAAAAAAAAAATTTTTTTATTTTTTTTTATTCGAATATCTGGAATATCTGATAACGTTATGGTAGATCCCATCACGGGATTCATGATCACATGATAAAGCATTCGTCCGATCTCTGCATTTCTGATAAATTTATAAACAGAACTAAGTATAGAAAATAATTTTAGATAACGAATTATTTTGTTTGATGATTTTAGTCGCCGTAACAACGGAACGTATGAAACGGCTGCCTATCGCAAAGTCAAAAATATCGTAATATAAATTGACCAATAATTTTATTCTCCCATTTCACGAATTTACCGCATAAAGTACTATTTCTAATCTTAGAAGTATGTCTAATCTTAGAAGTACGCTAGATAAATTACTAATAATATTATTATTTGAATGATACGATGAATCAAATCGAAAAGTTTTCAAAAATATTTTAAGAAAAAAATACTTTTATATTTTTATATAAAAAATGATTTTTTATTAAATGTTTTAATTAATATAAAAAATTGGATTTTTATACAAAAAAAAAAAAAAAAAAAAAATTTAATATATTTTAATTTTAGAATAGCAAAAAAGCTCAAGCCATACTCCAAGTTTAATTATTTGAACTTTATTTTATTTTTTATATATTTTAGTTAATTTTAAAATAGCAAAAAGATTTAAATTATATTTCAATTTAAAAATTTTTTTTTGCATATTTTAATTAATTGTAGAATAGCAAAAAGATCAAAATTATAGTTCTAATTTTTTGAATTTTTTTTTTTAATTTTTAATTTTTTAAAAAAATTTTTATATTTTATACAAAAAAATAATTTTATATACTATATAAAAAATATTTTATTATATATTTTGTTTGTTATTAAAATTACAAAAAAATTCATTCTATATTTTGAATTTGATTATTTGAGTTTTATTTTTTTAAAAAAATTTTAATTTAAAGAAATAGTTAATATTAAACATAATTTTTTATTATTTATTTATATTTTAATTAATATTAAAATAATAAAATAATCTGGATTATATTTTAAATTTAGTTATTTAAATTTTAAAAAATTTTTTAAAATTTTTATTTTTATTTTAATATCTTTATATAAAAAATAGTTTTTTATATAAAAAATTTTATTTTTTATATATTTTAAATAATTTTAAAATAGTAAAAAGGTCTAAACTATACTTTAAATTTAATTATTTGAGTTTTATTTTTTAATTTTTATATTTTTATATAATTAATAATTTTTTATGCAAAATAATTATTATATAAAAATATTTATAATTATATAAAAATAACAAATAGGTTTGAATTATATTTTAAATTTAACTCAAGGAAAACTTTCCCCCAATATAAAACAACACACAAATCATTCCACAACATAGACTCCATAGACCAGCCAAATATGAAAATAGATGAGCATTATATAAATGCAACAATCAATCTCTCTGATAACGTGATCAATACCCAATCCTAGTTAGACCAAGTAGATAATAAAATTCAATAAACCCTCAATGATAACTTGCTTTCTACTGTTATAGGTGCACAGTTACCAGAAATTCAGTCTATCAAAGGAAATCTATCTGCTCAAGAGAGTCCATCCATAATAAAATAAGAAGCTATCAAAGAATTCTATAAAAGCATTATATCTTGCAAACAAAATTCAGAAGCCATTATATCATTATTCATTAAACTCAAAACTCTCACTCTGATTCTCTCACCAAATATCATTAAAGCTATTTTAACAAAAATTGAGTATTAAAACAGAGCTTTTTTTCAATCCTTCGCAAAAACTAAAGTTATCGAGAGAAAATACCAAGTGGAATATGAAACAATCAAAAAAGAATTTCACGACAACTACCTAAAAAAATACAATATTGTCTATATTAACTAAATAATCAAAAAGAAAACTCTTTCTGCTGATCCTTTGACCATACACAAAAAAGATGTTTACAAGAAGTTTTTATACTTCCTTGCTAATAAAGTCTTAATACTTTCCTTAAAACAAC
>CAJVPT010006950.1:0-10538 GCA_910592055.1 Acaulospora colombiana
TGTTTTTAAAAGAGAAGTATTTACACTAGGCGGTCATGTATTTTTCTTATCCTGGTTAGGTTAGACATAGATTGAGTTATAAAATAGATAGCCCCTTGTTTCTATTTCTCTCTAGTGATCTGTAAATACTCAGACAGTATAGGAAAATATTCATCCCGATTGTTGCTAAATATGATCTTTTATTAATAAAACACTGGAAAAGGCATGGGATGAGCCAGTTTGATAAATAAATAAGGAGGTTGCATGTTTTTTAGGAGTATCATATCATTGTATAGATATTCTGCATTGGAAATCAGGATATGATTAATTATATACTGCATCTGTTTGTCAGTTAGATGTTTCATTTCTATAAGTTCCTTGGTTTTCCTGAACTTTTGGTGGACTAGAGTTTTTTGGTAGTCTTTTTTTTCTGAACTGTCATATCAGACTCTTAGAATTCTTACTGGTACTCCTTGCGAATAGCCTTTAACTGTTTGTTCCTCTATTTCTATATCTTGTATAAAGTCGTTATCTTTCTCATTGATAATTAAAAGTTGGAACTTCTGTAGATTGATTTTTATGTTATTTATTTTATAGAACTCTTCTGCTTTTTTGATGATTTGTTGTAATTCTTCTCTGTTATCTGTTATCCATATGATATTATTCATATAGGCATTGAATGCGATTAATGATAGGTCCCTAAAGCATTTAGCATATAAAATTTCACAGATCCCTTATGTCTCTTTTTGAGGGACATAATTTATAGCTCTTCACTAGGGACAAAAGTCAGGAAATGCTATAAATCAATGATTTAGATAATGGAGAACAATTGTGAATAGTTTTTTTATAGTTATTAATTTAAAAATTTTAATTTTTCCTAGTGAGGGACATTTGACTTATGTCCTTGCCTCCCTCTTTAGGGACCCATCTTTAACTGCGATGTTTACTTTTTTGTTTTCCCATCCTAGCTTAAAATCCTTGCAGGATTTGATTATTATTGTATAGTCAGTAAAGTTTTTTTCGATTGTTGAGATTAATGGGTCGTAGAAAATCCTCTATAGTAGTGGGGAAATTGTGTCTCCTTGATCTATCCCATTATTGACCTCATATTCCTCTATTGAACCATGATATGTAAGGACTATGTTCTGTCTCTGGTTGAAGATGTTGCATAGAATATTAATTATCTGTGTTGGGATTTTGATTCATTCTAAAGTCTTAGTTAACATCTTTAGATTCACTGAGTCATATGCTTTTGACATGTCTTGACTGAGAATCCATGCTTGTTTTTTTGTTTCTTTGGCATGCTCGATAACATTGTTTATTATGTAAATGGGTTCCTGTATGCTGCATTCTGGCAGTGCTGCTCAATTTAGATCTGATAAGATCTTGTTCTTTGTTAGGCATGAAGCAATTCTGTTAGTTAAAATCTTGGTGAAGATTTTTCTTCCTGCTTCTAGTAGTGTGATTGATCTTATTATGTCTAGGTTGTTCTACTAGTCCTTTGATTTAGGTATGGAATATATGGCTCCTTTGCTTCATTCCTTGGGCATGGAGCCTTCTTTGATGATTTGATTGAAAATGTTCCTGATTTCTTCCAGAGCCAGTTTACCTAGTTTCTTTTATGCTGAGTATGGGATTTGGTTTCTTCCTAGAAAGAACTTTATGCTTCTATCTTTGATTACCCTTTTCAACTCCTCTTTGGATATTTTTGTAAGGACTATATTGTACTATCTGTAGTGATGCTATCCTTGAGCCTGTATTCTTCTTTCCATGGAGAGTGGTCTGCTATTGCTATAATGTTTCTTGTTGGAGTCCAGTCCTTGAAATGTTTTCTAGCTACAGCTTTTATTTCTTTCAGTTCGATTAAGATGTTTATCGCTTTCCCCTTTTCTATGATTATTTTATCTAGAGTAATGGATCTTTTGGGTCTATCCATAATACTGTTTATCATTGCTTTTTTGTTTGTTGCAAGGAAGATTTGTCTAGTTACTATTTTTTGTTTGATGGCTTGATTTTTTCTTCTTTGAGTTATTGCATGAATTAGGACTTTATGGGTTTTTATTGTTTCGTGTATGAGTGTAAGCCAATAAGATAGGTAGTCGTTTGGATATGTCTTCTCAATTCTTTCTATTTGTTGTTTGAGATCATTTAGACTTCCTTATAAATATTTTGCTATGTTGGGGGGTGAGCCATCTGTTTTCAAAGCTGCTTTTATTTTGTTTCTGAGAAGTTATAGCTGTAGAAGTGGCCTCTCCACTGGCTTGTCTTCTTTAGATATTCTCTTTTTCCAATGGTGTTTCTTTTTGGGAATGTGTAACTTTGCTACTTTTAGGAGATGGTTTTGTAGTCTGTTCCATTGTTTGTCTATAGATGTGGGTTCAGCTTTTTTGTTATTTAAGAAGTTTTCTATTTCTAGCATAAACTTTTCCCATTGTTTATTGTTTGTTAAGTGCCAGTTGTATCTGATATTGGGTTTGTGGTAGGTTGGTTCTTTTCTTGAGCTTAGTTGTCATGCTTCTATTTTTGTTGTAACTGGCCTGTAATCACTGAGAATGAGGGGGTGAAGGGTTCACTGATGAAGGCTTTCCTGCTTTGCCAGGTAGGAAGTATATTCATCCATATTTGATCTATTCTGCTACTACGAGTGTTTCGACTCCAAGAGAACTCTCTTTTAGTAGAATTGTGAAGTCTGTATGTGTCTTCGAGGCAGTTGTCCACAAGAATTTTTATTTGGGGACCTGAGGGCTTATTTGCTATGCTCCTTCTACCTGCATTATCTCTATCCCATACTAGATTAGGTATACTATTTAGATCTTCCAGAATCAAGAGATTCCAATCTTTTTGGATGGCTTCCCTGATCTATCATTTTAATTGGTTTAGGATGCCTTGTCAGATTTATCTCTCTGTTGAGCTGGAAAATATACTTCTATTATTTTCAATTTTTGTTTTTTGGGGAATGCTAAGTCTATATAAATAAGTCTTCCTGGCCATGTATCATACTTGAAGACTCTCTTTGTTATTTCTTTCTTGAGCATGATGTTTAGGCCCTGTCCTATCTTCTGTTCCTCATCATAGGACCAAATTATATTGTATTTTGGATGCTTCTAATATTTAGATTGTGAAGCTGTTCCATTTGTTTCCATTGTTACAACTATGTCCCATTTCTTCCTGGCACATCAAGTGAACCAATCATTCTTTTTTTGATCATTAACCAAGCCTTGAATATTATATATTGTAGCTTGCCAAATAGTATCTTTTTGATTTTTTTCTGTCTTGTTTAGATCATTATTTGTTATGTGCTGTGTTAAGTTTGTTTGTGAATTGGTGAGTGTGATGGTGTTGTCTATTTCATTAGTCATTGTATTTTCTCTTGAGAGGATATTACTATTGTTTGTGGTGTTTTCTGTGTTTTAACTTATTGATAGATAGAAGTAAGTTGGGATGAATTCGAGTTCGGGATATTTGTCAATACATTAAACATTCGGTCCATATTTTGGTTCAACCTATTCATGGTGGAATGGATTCATTGTTGTTTGGCTTGGATATCATATAGGTTATCAGGTACCTTTTCATTATTTGTCACTATGTGGTTTTGATTCTCTTCAGTGTCTTAGAGTTCCTTCACTTGTTCCATATATTTTTCGTTGTAGCTCTCCAAGTTGACAATATGTTCATCTAAGTCTGCTATATCCTTTCTGATTTCTTTGATTTCCCCCCTAATTTCTCTTAAAATTTCTAAGATTTCATCTATTATGTTTGTTGGCTTTGGTTCGAAGGATTGATTATGTCTAGTTCTATGGCCTTGCCTGGCTGCTGCTGCGTAAGATCTTGGTTTTATAGTGGTGTGTTTTGTTTGGTTAGGTTTCTAATTGCTCCTGTTTTTACTAGTTTGTATTTGATATAAAGTTTACCAAAATGTTTAGCTTGTTCCAATCTGTATTGCTTTCATTATATACGGCATTCTTTTAGAAGGCAGTTTGCTACTAAATGTTCTGCACTACTGCAAAGTCTGCAAAGTTTGGTTTCGATGTGTTTCTATTCAACTATGGTTTCTCCAAGTTGAAAATTTTCTTTAGTGGCAGCTTCTCTGGTTTCCTCATCTTCAAAGCTGATTACTACAAATCTTTTCCTTTTGTATGAAAGGTATCTTGAGATGTAACATGATTTGACCTTAATTTGCTCGCATATATGACGAAGATCGAAGGCTGTTGTATTTGATGGCAGGTTAGTTAGTTTGACTGCTATAGCCCCTCTTTCTTTCATTTGTTCAACATTCCATTGAGCATCGAATACTCTGACTGAATCTGCTCTTAGTAGAACACTCCATTTGTTAATAACTGTATTCTTGTTTTCTTTATCTGCGTAGGTTATTGTAGCTATCTGCTATATTTGTTGAGTTGTTATAGTAATGTTAGTGATCTCACCATATTTGACAAAGGCTTGTCGTACTTCAATGAATTTAACTTCTAAAGTTATATTCCATACTACAATACTGTTTTCCTTTTTTTGTACTAGTGATATAGTTGCCATGTGTTCAAGATGCATGTTATTTGTATCAGGCAAGATTATGTTGCATGCCTCCTCTGCAGCTTGTTTATCCCCAAATATAGCTATGATGTGTTCATTTTCATCTTTTCCTTCGCTAAAGATAGACATGAGGCCAATAATAGAGTCTAGGCTCTTAATGAGAAAGGCAACTTTTTGACTTGTTGTTTGGCCTGGGATTGCACTTGCTTTTATTTCTGTCTTGGCTCTTTCTCTTCCAAATCTGGTTTCTTGGCTCTTTCTCTTCCAAATCTGGTTCTACCATTGAAGGGAGATCTGGGCCTGGGCCTGTCAAAAGTGTTGGTTGTTGTTTTTCTGTTCCTTTTTCCAGTCTGCCATTTTCTTCTAGGGTTTGGTCTGTTTGAGAGAAATTTTCTCCAGTTTCTTCTTCCAAATCCATTTCTACGTCTGAGTCAATGGTTCGTGTTTTGGTTCCAGTATCTCTTGGTAGTGTCGTTTGGTTTTCTTTTGAGTCTTCAGAAGCAGATATGCTTCCTTTGCTGATTGATGTTGTTGAGATTTCTTCTTCTACTTGCTTACTCCAGGTGGAGTTGTCGACTGTTATTTTCTTTGTTTCAGTGTTGCTTGGGCCTTTCAAAATTGTTTGTTGTTTGTTATTGGAACTATTCGTATATTTTCCTGGTCTGTTTTCTTCTCGTAGAACTGTTTTTTCTTTGTTTTTGTTGATTTTCTTTTCAATGTCCGGGTTCGATTCTTTGCATATATTTCTTGTGTTACCTCTTGCTAGAATATTTTTGTTATAGTTGGGTCACCCTGAACTGTATTGTTTTCTGGGTTCTCTTTGAGAACTCATCTCTTCTATTCACTTTCTTTCTTTTTTCCCAAAATTGCCAAAAAAAGAAATTTTTAAGAAAAAAAGAAATTTTTAAGAAAAAAGGATCTGCGGGAAAGAGTTTTTTTTTTAATGTGTTAATAAGTAAAATAAAATAAAACTGATAAAAAAAATCAATAAATTCAAGACTAATAAACTTATACATGAAATTTGATTTGAAAAAAATAAAAAAAGAGTATATACAGTAGGAAACAAATTTTTATTATAATGTAAAATTTATTTATTTTTTTTTAAATATTAGTTTTGTCATACTTTATTGAAACTTATAGATAAAAGAAATTGAGTTAACTCAAAAACCATATATCTGAATTTTCTTGTCTAATAAAGTAGAAACAATAAAAGATCTTCTTTGAGGATTACTTTACTTTATAACTAGATCACTTCTTTAATAATTAGAGAATTAGTGTATAGTCCTATTAATGCTAAAATAAATTTCAAATATATAGAAAAAGAAAGAAAAAGTTGTGTTCCTAATTAAGTACTACTCTTTAGAAGTTTGTTAAAGTTTAAAACCTATTTGACAAAATTGTATTTGATATCCTATCAAACTTCTTAAACTAATTATTCTTATAAATAAAAGAATAAGGCTGTATAAGCTTAAACAAGGATAAAGATTTTGCATTACAAAAAAAATATTAAAGGATTAAAGGAAATAGTTTGATTATATTTGACTATTGTCTACTAGTTCTGATTTTATTTTTTTTATATTTTATTTAGTATAGGATCTTTTATAGATATTCTTCTGAGTAATAACAAATTGAAGGTTTTGTAAGGGCTTTAGGATATAGGGAAGTAAGAAAGCAGGGAAGTTTGGGACCCATTGTCTATCAGTCTGTCCTTTTTATTATTGAAATAACACTATTCTAAAAAAAAAAATCTTGATACTTTTGATATGTATTCTGGCAAACTTGATAAATACATACTGTTTTCCCTAGAGTACTACTATTTATAGAGATTGAACTATTGTCTATAGTCCGATACATATTTTGGATATCTTTGATCTAGTAACTACAAGTTGGTGTTGATAATTAGATGTGAATAATTTTAAGATCTCTCTGATCTTTCAATAAGCTTGTAATAAAAAATAGCATAATACTTTTGAAGCATTATTCTTATTTTGTATTTCCTTGAATTTTGTTTTTATTTATTTTTCTAGATAGATGAGAAGGGAGATATGTTTTTTTTCTTTCACTTCATTAATGATATAGAAGTTAATAGTATTCCTTATTCACCCAAATCAATTTAATAATTTATAGTAGGCCTTAGATTTTTATGAAGCTAAAGAAATACATTCAAACATATTAGGTGATCAATGGAAGCTTGTTTACTTCTTTTTTACTAATGTATTTGGTTATGTCCAATTATGTGTGAAAAACTTTATGCTACTTATAATTAAGGGTTAAACTAAGGTAGACAAAATTTTCTAGAAAAACCTTGAAATAAGTACTCTTATAGTCAATAACAGATGGCAAGAGATAAAAATAAGTTTCTTACATCTATATAAAACTATGTGATATTTCTCTATAGTATGATATGACTATACATCAGTTTTTCTTTCTTTTAGAACTTTTTTATCATTAGTAGGAAAGGTAATGCTCAATCTTTTTAATCACAAAAGATTGAAATTTGTATAAAGTAAAAAGTAAACAAGAAGAAGAACGAGTAAAGTGACTTCTAAAAATTAATTTCAGGTTAGTTTAAGGAAAGGAATAAGACTTTTATTAAAAGGAAGGAACAAAACCTCTTTTGCAAAATCTTTTTTATGTATAGTTAGAGGATCAGTAGAAAGAGTTTTCACAATATAAAATTTATTTATTTAAAACATATAAAAAAATATTAAAATAAATATTTTAGTTTTATAAAATAATTTTTAATTAAAATAATTTATATTTAATTAATAATATTATTTTTAATTTTTTTTTAAATTTTATATATTAATTCATATAAATATTATAAGTTATATATAAATTTATTCTGAATATATTTTCTCAGCTCTATAAAAACCTGGGATCCACCATAAGTCAAATATTGTCAGTGCAGATGAATACAAGACATGCTACTAACACATCATTGGATATAAGGAAAGAGTCCATCCAACCATGATAAAGGTCACAAGATACTCAATTGACCTTTTTCTCAAGTCAGAGTCACCTATTTCCTGATTGTATTCAGATAGGTTCTCAATCTCTACTACTCGAAAAAGTCTAAACCAGAGAAAGCAGAAAGTTATCAAAGATACTCAGTGGTAAAGCTCGTACACAAAGCAACTCAAGAAGTTTTTATCCTATCTTCAAAAAATCTCAAGCTAGAAAACTGGAAGGTTAATATCACTTCACCAATCAAAACTCGAGTTCAAAAATGTCAGCAGTGATGTGCAAGCCAGCCAGATAATCTGGAAGATCCTTGTTGATCATTAACACTAATGGTTACCAGCAGGACATATCTATTATGAGGCTAGGTACTATTCCTTCTATAAGAAATTAAATCTGGAATAAGAGATACAGATAGATAAATATATTCATATTTAGATAGGAATGAGTTTAATTGATGATATACTGAAAGACTCTTAAGTCACTTATGCAGACATCGATATATCACATGGGCCTTCCTGATTACTCCCTTCCACAAGCCTTAAAACTATAAAGACTCTCTAATAGCTTCCAATTTATTTCTGTAAAAGACTTAGCAGAAGTCTCTCTTCTCAGATATTTCTATATGTAAAACTAGAACAAAACAGGTATGGGCCAAGAAACAAGACTGATACTCACTTCAAATAACACATAACTGTCCAATTTTCTTTTTTTTTTGTTATTATTTTTAGACACCACATACTCTAGGAATACTGGTTTTTCTTTTGTAAAAGAAAGGGCAATAAGTCTTGATATAGCTTTAGAAATAGTTATAGCTTATTGTTATCTTTATCATCCCCGAATATACACCCTTGTACTCATACTTTGCACAATGTATATATGTAATTTGGAAAACAATAAAGTTTGGCATAAGACCATCAAAATATATATATATATATATATATATATATATAAATTTATATATATTAGTTTGTAAAATTTATATTTTTATTTAAACTCTTTCCACTGATCCACATTTTTTCAAAAAAATTTTTCTTTTTTGGTAATTTTCTTGAAAAACTCACAAAACTCTTTTACACAAAAACAAGTCTCAAAGGATACAACTATCCACTTTTAGGTAATAAAATCTACTTTACAACAATAAGAAAGAGTTTTATTCAGCTTGAAAAACAAATATTTTTAGACCATTTTTGCTTTTAGGAAGGAGAAAAAGCAAAAACAAGCTGATTTACAGTAGGCTTCTTGAGACCCAACTTCAATTCCACAAAGTTTCTAGCCAGGCCAGTGCAGGTTAACACCTTTCTAGGTACTAAGAGAAGTCTTAGAAGCAATAGATTACACCAATAAATCAGCACAACCTCAAAACTAACTGAAACCCAGGAGAACATCCAAGTCTCTTTGGTCAAATAGTTAAAAGATCACAACAACACAACAACTCCAGATCAACTAATTCACATTATGCAAACACGAACACATTAACCTTCCATCTAGTTGACATGTATTAAAGCAAGCTGATCAATCTATAACAAAATAGTAGGACATTACAGATCAACAAACTAGAATGTGTGTGATCAACCAGCATGTGATATCTAAAGCAGGATCAATAGTTGATCATAGCCAGCTACGTATTAATAAACAAACATCAGACTGTAAACATATAAAAGCCACATATTATAGACTCCCTAATATCAATATAGTAACTTATTGCTATATACATTAAATGGAAAAATAATACATAACAGTATTTATCTGATTATGTAGTTAAAAAAACATATATATAATAACAACACATATTAAAATTTTTTGTATATTATGTGACAACATGTCAACTAAAGAACAAACAATAATCAGGATTCTAAAGAAAAGAGAAAAGGAGCTACTAAAAGTATTAGAAAAGATAGCATCTCATAAAGATCCTCAGCAAGTATTCTGGAAAACAAAAATGATATAACATAAGTTGAGACCCACAACAACTAATCAACTTCACATCCCTGCTGAGTCAATATATATTTCCTCGATACTAGATAGTATTATTATCAATCTATTAAGGATAGATCCATTGGTAATAGCAAGAGAGTGTATACTGTGGCAATATATCCTTACTCTTTGGGAAAAGGTGCAAGGTAAAAAGAAAGATTTGGAAGCACCTATATTGAAAGAAAATGTGTATAATATATTGGCAAGCAAGTCAGTAATACCAACATCAAGTTCTAACCAAATTGAAGTTCTGATAATGAAAAGCATTCCAATGGAAGTTCAATCAACTTCTACGAAACTTAAAGAAGTATACTCCATTAAGGAAGTCATAATAGAGAATAGAGAAGTAGTGGAACAAATAGAAACAGAAGTATTGAAAGAAATAGTACAGGAAAATTGTATTATAAACAGCATGTCTTATAATGCAAGAAACAGGGTTCAAGGGATAACAATAAATCTATTCTTCATTAAAAAACAGGGATCAATCAAGGTGGAGTACTTCAAGCTATGTTGCCAGGAAAAAATAGAGAAAAGTGAATTACGTATCTCAAAGGAGCTCTAAAGATACAGTACCTAAGTGAATAAATCCCTTCAAAATAGAATTTATCAATGGCAACCATTGGATTATATTTGGCTTTGATGAAAAAGAAAATGCAGCAAGATGTCTGGAGGCTGTCAACAAAAAAGAAGCTGAGAACTTTACACTTAGAAAAATGGATAAAGATATGAACACATGACCAGCCTTTCAAAGATATGCTCAGAACAAAAGTTCTTCAAGCCAGAAAGCTTTTTATTAACCAAAAATATGTCAAAATATATCACATTGGTAGATACAGATCACAAGCTTTGCAAACATGTGATTAGACAAACAATAGAAGAATTTGGAGAGATTATTAATATACATGAATATAGAATATCTTTCCATCAAAAATGGTTCAAAGTTCACCTTTATGCTTACTGAGAACATATCAACTTGGACAAGGAATAGGTGATCAAGATAAAACCCAATCAAGGAATAAGATGATCAAGAAATTACTCAGATTCTAAAAGAGAGAAAGAGATACTCCTTAAGACTTTATGGAGTTGATGAATTA
>CAJVPT010006951.1:0-10537 GCA_910592055.1 Acaulospora colombiana
TATAAATCAATGATTTGAATAATGAAGAACAATTGTGGATAGTTTTTTTATAGTTATTAATTTAAAAATTTTAATATTTCCCAGTGAGGAACATTTGATTTTTGTCCTTGTCTCCTCCTTTAGGGACCCATCTTTACTTATATGTCACTTCTAACATTTTTGGAACACAAGTTTTGATTGGTATAGTATTATTAGTCTTCCAGTCTTTTAACTTAGGATTTTTTAAAGATAGGACAAAAACTTTCTAGGTTGTTTTATGCATGAGCTTTACCACTAAATATTCTTAATAGCTTTATGCTTATTCTAATTTGGACTTTTTCAAGTAGTAAAGGTTGAAACCTATCTGACATACAATTAGAATATAGATGGCTCTAACTTGAAAAAAGGTTAATCTAGCATCTTGTGATCTTTTTATGATCAGATAGACTCTTTCTTATATCCAATGATATATCACTGACTAAAGATAGGTCTCTAAAGGGGGGGAAGGGACATAATTCAAATGTCCCTTACTAGGAAACATTAAAATTTTAAATTAATAACTATAAAAAAACTACCCACAATTGTTTTCTATTATTTAAATCATTGATTTATAAAATTTTCTGACTTTTGTTCTTATTAAAGTGAAGAGCTATGAATTTTGTTTCTCAAAAAAGAACATAAATGATCTGCAAAATTTTATATGCTAAATACTTTAGGGATCCATCATTATCTGTGACATGTCTAGTATCCACATGTACCAACACATATGATTTATAATGAACCCCGGGTTCTTATAGAGCTGAGAAAATGCATTCATATATGTAAGGTGATCAATAGAGACTTGTTTATCAATCTTGTCCAACATGTTTTGTACCAACCAATCAGAATTAGTGAGATTTCTACTACTATAAATTTCAAGATCAAACTGGAATAGATAAAATTCTTCAGAAAGCCATAAAAAAGGTAGCTCTTAGAGGCTATAATGTCAATCAAAAGGTAGAATAATAAGTCCATTAACTGAAACAAAATCTCTGTTGTTTTTCCAGTGTAACTGAAAGGTAATAGATACTTTACTGTTGATTCATTTCTCTTTAGAAACTTTTTTACTATTGGCAATAAAGATGGGAGCTGAACTTTGCAAGTCATAAGAGTTTAGTTTATCTAAAGAAGATTATAAATAAAATATAAAAAAAATAAGAGAATTCTAAAAGAAACTCTTTAGGTTGGTTTAAGGAAAGTAATAAGACTCTTTTAGTAAAGAAGTATCAAAACTTCTTGTGAATATTTTTTTTGTATATAGTTAGAGGATCAGCAAAGAGTTTTTTGTGTAATATTTTATAATTAAATTATATAGTTATTAATTTTTATTTATATTATTTTTTTGTTAAATTGCTTATTTTTTATCAAATATTATATGAGTAGTAGTATGTTGAATAATTTTTTTCAATTAGTGTTAAACATATATTTATCAAGAAAATCTTCAAACTTGAATACAAAAAAAGAACTTATCAAATAAAACTAACAAGTTTTTTGAATATATATCTTAACAAAAAAGATAAAACAGTTTTATTATTAAACAAGTTTTCCAATAGATTATCTTAACTCAACTTGAATATATCTTTCAAATAATTCTTCTAAAAAAATAATTTTAATAAATTATAATTGATAATAAACAAAACAATCAAAATAAAATTAGAAGTTTAATATATCATTATCAATAAAATAATTTATTCTCAAGCTGACTTGAATTTCATATTATTATGTAATCACAAAAATTAGACTCTAGTTAAAATTTTGGTTACAATTTTAGCAAGTCAAATTACTTTTTCATTTATAATAAAAGAGATCTAATTAATTTAGACTAATACAACTATTTGGATATATTCTATCTACAAATTCTATTTATTCAAATCTCTTATGGATTACTAAATCTATTTTTATTTTACATAAATATAGTATTATATTAATATTTATTTTCAGAATATTTCTTTATAAATAATAAATCACTCTTTTTAATAAAATTATACATTAGCATATCAAAAATAGTAGTACTTTCTTTATATAAATAGAATATGAGATCAATCAAACAACTCTTTTGCTTTAATTCTACAATAAAAAACTTATAAAATGAATTTTATACAAAAATAGAAAAAATTATTTCAAGTCTAATATTGATATGGTTCTTAAATATAATTAATATATCACTATCTATTGATAATAAAATGCTTCTTAAATCTAATTTAACCTCAATGTTCTGGATCTACAATACATCAAATTAATTTTTAAAACTCATTAAATCATAAAAAAATAAAAAACCATATCAATTATTAAAGAGTACTATTATATACTTGAACTATATACTCATTATTAATTACTATATTATTGTTTCTTTCAACCATGCATAGTTTTTTAACTCATAACTAAGGTTATATTACTATTAAACAAAAAAAACAAGTTTTTTTTAATTACTTAATAATTTAGAGAAGGTTAAAATCAACTTATAATAAAAATATTCAATTTTTTATCTACTATTATTATTTTATCAAATCAATATGTATACCTGATAAGATAACCATAATTCAATAACAACAATTCATTTATTTAGAAAAATCAACAACCTGAAAACTATTTCTTGTCCTTTCTAATTTATCAAAGAAATCTAAATTATAATAATAAATAAAATTGAAGATACTAATCTAAATATAATAATCAAATATTATATTTCTACAAATCTTATGTTTTTTCTTCCTTTATATATAAACAAATAAATTAAAGTTCCATATAATCTTTTTAAAAGTTTTGAAGAAAATAATTCAACTGAACTATTATATAATATCCCAATATTACCATTTCTACTTATTAATATAACTAACTATAATATATTCACAAATTTTAATAGTAAAATAGATACTAGCATTATATATTAAATTAAATTCTTTAACAACTCTTGCAATCTAATTATAACTACTCTTATTATTGATATATTTTATAAACCTGAATCTATAGATAAACTAAAGTTATTTAAATCAGTAAACAAATAATATTGGTTTAACAATAAAATAAAATTCAGAACTCTAATAATCTTTAGAACAAAATTATTTCTTAATTCTCTTTCATAAATAATAATAGATTCCTAAAGTATTTAATATATAAAATTTCACAAATTACTTATGTCCCTTTTTGAGGGACAAAATTTATAGCTCTTTATTTTAATAGGAATAAAGTTTAGGAAATGTTATAAATCAATGATTTGGATAATAAAAAACAATTGTATATAGTTTTTTTATAGTTATTAATTTAAAAATTTTAATGTTTTCTAGTAAAGAATATTTAACTTTTATCTTTGCCTTCTTCTTTAGAAATCTATCTTTACTTATAAAAATCAAACTCAATAAATAATATTTCCTATTTTATCCAAATCTTAAATATTTTAATTATGATTATCTTACAAAGAATCAATTCTATATCTTTATATACAATAAAAGTTATAAATATTTGAATCAAAAAATAAAAAAATTTTATTATTTTTTCAAAAATCTAGTCAATAAATAAATAATAGCAAGCTACTTAACATACAATTCTGATTATCTCTATTAGTTTAATAATAGATTTATATTACTTAAGATAGCTTTAGAAGTTTTTAATCAATTTTTTAATCAATTAAATAATATAAAAAACAAAGTACAATTAGTTAATAAAATTTTTAAAATTCTTAACAAGATATAGAAGCAAAGGGCTATTATAGCAAGCATAATTCCTCTTACAAGAATTAAATAAAACCCTATTAAGGCAATCTCTTCTATTTCTAATAATAGTAATAACAACTATAAAGATTTTCTTTTTGAACATATAATATAGACTTCAAATCATTATAATAATTTTACTGAATTATTTATTTTTATTCTATTATTATTATCATCATTTCTACATGAGTATTGGTTATTTAATGTTTGTATAATATATCTAATTAATCTGTCATAGAAAGTAAATTACAATAAGTTATAGTTAATTTATTATATAAAGACTATTTAATGTCAAATTAATAAATTAATTTTTTAATAAAAATCTATATTTAATACTCATTTGCAATTAAAAAAATAAAATAAAGATAATTTTTTTTTTGACCAAGCTCATATCTAACTTTATTAAATTTTCAAATTATATATATGTATATAGTATATAGTATAAAAATATAGAAATATATATTCAGAATAATAAAAAGTTATAATAAGATAAAACTATTTTATGACTTATTGTTCTTTTTTTTTAAAAAAAAAAATTACCATCTTATAGAGTATACTAATATTATTAAAAAAGAAAAAAAGAAAAAAATTTTTGAGAAGCAGATGGTCTTATACTATACTAAAAAATGATGGTTATATTTTTTAGTACTATATATATCTTATTTCCTGAGTTTTCCTTATTATGAATATAATCTGAAGGAAACTTTTATTGAGTCTTTATAGAAATAGCTTTTAAGCCAAAAGGAAGACTTTATAGTTTTAGAGTTTGTGAAGAAGAAGTAATAAAAAAGATCTAGATGATATATTGATATCTATATAAATTACTTAAGAGTTTTCCAGTATATTATCAATTAAATCTATTCTTATCTAAATATGAATATACTTATATATTTATGCATTATATTTCAGATTTAATTTCTTATAAGAAAGACAATATCTAGTTTTATAGTTAATATATCCCACTGATAACTATTGATGTTAACAATTAACAAGAATCTCTTAGATTATCTGATTGGTTCACATATTACTGTTAATATTTTCAGACTTGAGTTTTAATTGATATAATAGTATTAATCTTCTAGTCTTCTAGTTTGAAATTTCTTGAAAATATAATGATAACTTTTTGGATTACTTTATATATAGGCTTATAATTAAGTGTTTCTGGTTATTTCTTGCTTTCTCCAATTAAACTTTTTTTAGCAGTAAATGTTGAGATCTACTTGATATACAATAGATATAGATGATTCTAATCTAAAAAGGTAGTTGAGTATCTTGTGACATTTAATATAGTCAAATAGACTCTTTCTTATATTCAGAGATATAGTAATATCATATTCTGTATTCATTTATATCATCTATATAATTTATGATAAATTTTATATTCTTATAGAGTTGAAAAATGTATTCAGACATATAAAGATATCAATAGGAGCTTGTTTATCAATCTTTTCAACATATTTCATGGCAATCAATTAAAATCAGTGGAATTTATATTATTCAGAAATTCAAAGTCAAACTAGAGTAAATAAAATTCTTCAAAAAGCTATTAAGTGGAAGTTCTTAGAAATTACATAACTAATCAAAAAGAAAAGTTGAATTCTTTAACTAGTGAGAATCTCTATCATATTTTGTTCCTCTATCTCAAGAAAGTAGTGACAGATACTTCACAAATAGTTTTTTTTTTTTAGGAACTTTCTTGCCATTGATAGTAAAGGTAAAAAGCTAAACTTTGCAGGTTATAAGAGTTCAGTTTGTTTAAAAATGATTATAAATAAAAGAGAAGAAATAGATATGACTTCTGAGATAACCTTCAGATTGATTTAAGAAGAATATTAAGACTTTATTAATAAAGAAATATAAAAACTTTTTGCAAATATCTTTTTTGTGTACAGTTAGAAGATTATCAGAAGGAGTTTATAATATAATAGTTAAATAAAGATATTTAATAATATAAAACTTTAAAAATTATTTATAAAAAAATTTTTTTAAAAAAATATAAGCAATAGAATAAGTAAAAAAACTCTTTTTACGGATTCTCTGATTATATATAAAAAAGATGTTCGCAAGAAGTTTTTACACTTCTTTGTTAATAAAGTCTTAATACTTTCCTTAAAATAACTTAAAGTATGACTTTAAGAATCACCTCTATCCTTCTTCTTTTGTTTATAAACCTTTTTATTCAAAAACTTGACTTCTAGTGACCAAAAAAAATCAAGTAACACCTTTAATATCAATAGCAAGAAAGTTCCTAAAGAAAGAAGAACTGATTGTAAAGTATTTGAAAATCTATCTAATCTTTGAAGTGAAAGGTTTATAGAGATTTTCTGTAGTAAAAAGATGTATTTTTCTTTTTCCAATCATTTGTGGGTCTCTTAGAGCTATCGCTTTCATGGTTTTCTGAGGAATTTTGCCTATTTCAATTTGACCTTGAATTTTGGATAGCATAAATCCTCCTTAAAGATAATTGGTCAACATGAAACATGTTAGTTTTTGAAATATAAACAAGCTCCTATTGGTCATATCCATGTATTCTGATAATATCATTGGTAATTAGAAAAAAGGTTCTAAAAATAATTGTCTTCAAAAAGCTCAAGTCTCTTAATGAAAACTTCCATGATATCAAAAGATTAAGTGATGAATAATGTAGATTGCAAACTTCTATTTCTTACCTAAGTTCCTTAAGTGATAATAAAGCTTTAATAGAAAAAAGCTGAAGTCTAAATGTTTTTTTTAAGATATCCCAATCTGATACTTACTTAAATGAAAAACCAGTTGAATTGACTTGTTTGATGCTACAGATAGTGAAAAAGAAGATTTTTTTTGAGATTCAAGTAAAGCAAGAAGATTATTCCAATCAGGTAGATCCCTTTTGAGAAGAGGTTGTTTTTATTTTTGGATTTTTTTGATGGGTCTTAAATTGTTCTCTTTTCTCAATCATTTTTCTCCTTTTTCTTTTTTAATTTAACAATTCATTGATTTTCAAGATGTAAATTTAATAATTTTTGATTGTATAATTAAAGATTTAAAAATTATAAAAGTTGAAATTTATAATAAAAACATAGTAAGACAACCATAAAAAATAATAATGGTTTGCAGCCACGTGATAAAATAAAGAACTGGATCTTAAATCGATTTTATTGAATTCATATTTATTTAAGATGATCTAATAGAATTGTTTGTATTAATTTATATTAATTATGGTGATTTACGCCACGTGAAACACATCATTCCCAAATTTGATGAATAAAAAAAAAATGTCTTACCGAACAACACCAATCGCAACTTACCAGTTCATTATTGGATAATGCACATACACATGTACACATTCGTTTAAAGATAATGTTTGACATAACTTTACAATAATATTATAATATCAAAACGTGCTATAGTTTGCATTCTCTTTTTACTACACATTTAATCTATCCCTCCCAACCACCACCATCGTCGTCTTGCACGCGTAGATATTGCTATTATTGAACATAAATTTAGAAATGAGCGGAGACACGAAATTACTATTCACCTTGATAAGCAGAATAAGTCACAAGGTAACCTGCAAGGGAATTTTAGTCGAATCTCTTGAATTTAAGTATTTCGTCTAAATTTGGCCTGTTTTTTTATAGTTACCATGTAACAGTGGCAAAAAATTGGAGGTTTTAGAAACCGATCCTCTTGTTTTGCAAGCTGTGAACTCCATAATTGACTTATCGAAATATAGACTTAACACTATCGTTGAAAATTTGACACAATTATTGGAAACTATATCGAAGGTATGCGATTTGAGTTTTGTCGTTGTTTATTCCTTCTTTGACCTGCCATGGCTTAATCCCTCCACTCTACAACTGTTATTAGTCTTCGTCGATGGTGTTGGAAGATTTTGTTCCTTTTGATGTTCTACAATCTCAATTATTCATCCTAAAAATACTCTCCGCATGTGTAACAAATCACTGGAAATTCTTTCGAGGATCACAAAAAGAGTTAGAGTCAATAGCAAAGACTTCTACAAATTATTATTATGAACAGGATTTGCCAATGTCATCATCATCATCGTCATCATCACCATCACCATCACCTCCTGCAGGCCAATCCGATAATATCTCACGAGAAATTAATCAAAACAATGTTGGAAACGGTCAAAATCACAACAACAGTAATAATGGAATTAATTCACTTCCAGTAAAATCACAACTAAAATTACCAAAGTCATGGGATGATCCACCTCCGTTGGATGATTCTTTGGCGAAATATGTGTTGAGTGTTTTGTCTCGATTTCTACATCAATTCGCCACCCACGAAGACAACAATCCAAATCTGCCAAATAACAACGGGCAGCCAAATAATCCTAATGTTCAGTGGTCACCCGCCACTTATGATATAGTATGCGAAATATTTAAAAATGCGGGTCGCGTGATATTTTATATTAGTGCTTCAAATTGGAATGTGGTGTTTTCTCGAATAAAAAGTCGAATAGGCAGCTTAACTTCGACAAATGACGAGTGGCCAGAAACGGCCGAGTTGAAATTGTTGGAATGTTCAGATTTGAATTCCAAAAGACTATCTATGGTTTTACAAGGTTTTTGCTTATTCAAATTTTACATTGACTTGTAATTTTGTAAAGATATTGTTTTTTATTTACAAAATTATAAAAATTAAACTTTTAGAACTTTGTAGCTCATTCTTGCAACTCAAAAAATCCGCACAGCTGGTGATGGCTACCGTATTGCGCAAAGCCATTTGGAATTGGATTGAAGTGTTTCCGGCAGAATTTGTCAACCTTTGTCAAAATAAAAGGCGTTTGGAAGGTGGTCCGGAACACTTATTTGATATGTGCTACGGACTGGCCGACAGTAATCGAAAGAAGGCGGTATTTTGGCCCTTACAAACCATGTTGTTGATTCTGTGCCCTGATATATTGTTAAGCGCATCTATGGCCGAACGTACTTCATCATCGTTGAATAAAAAGGTGAGTTCACTGTTTCGTACTAATTAATTACAATAAACTTATTGATGTGCCGATATTGATAATTTCACGATTACTTCTTACAAGGTCAACTTCCTCGACTCGCTAAAAGGCTCACTGAAGCGCACGAAATTGGCCAATGTCGCGGCAACATGTTACGTGGACATTTGCAAAGCGTCGACATACGTATCCAACAATGATTCCACACTGAGGGTGATTGTACCAGAGATTGAGAATGATCTGCGGGTAATAATTTGCGATACGATTCGATGGTAGATATGCCCGTTGTACTTATTATTATTGTGTTGGTTGATTATAAAAATTAGGAAAAACTATTCGACCCAATGCATCCATTTTTAAATGATCAACAAATCGACCAGCGCCTGATGACTGAGTGCCTGACGGCGTTGTTCCGGTTAAACAAAGACATCCTGCACTCAATGATTCCCACATGTTTGTCTGATAATGCTCCAAGTGCTTTCAAATTGGTGCTGGTGAAAAGTTGTTATGCTATTGCTTCTGAGGTATTAAGAAAAAAATTTTTTTTGTCAAGTTGTAGATAAGCGAGGAATGAATAATAAAGATGATCACTATCCCTTCATCAATTTATACAGGAGAATGTGTTCCCCTGGAATCCTCGTTTAAACTCAATGTATCCGATCCTTGCCATCCCCCTGAGAAAACTATTTCTCCTGTACGTAAAAAATCGAGATAAGGCATCGGATGGGCACAAGAAGAAAGTGCAACGCGAAGAGCTGATGAACGAAAAGATGGAGATAATATTGAACATATTGAAATTGTACAAGTCGGATCCGTTGTTGGCTCTTGTTGTACGCATTTCAATTCTTATTTTAAACTATTCTTATTAGGTATTGCAACAGATTCATTTAATTTTTTCTTTTCAATAATATAGCATAGTGATCTCAGCGAAGATCCCGAAGAAATCCGTAATGTAATTTACGGAATGACTCTGTGTGTGAATGATTATAACAGTGTGATACGTACCACAGCGGCAGAAACGTTGTTGGAATTACACAACATGGATTTGATTAAACAATGGGGGCCACCGGAAAATATGATGAGAAGTTTTTGGTTGATCAGGTAATTGAAGAAAGAACATGGGATCGGTGGGAAATTGATATGCAATTTGCGGCATATCTTCGCAAGTGTCTTTAACGATGTATCATAATTATTTGACTCTTCATTTTCCATTCGCATCTAATAGTTCTCAGGTAATGCTGGCTATCGCGAGGCAAATATTGGACTCGAAAGAACGGGAAGAAGGAACAAAGTATTTATTGGATTTGTTGCTTCAATTGTTTTTACGAAGAAATGAATTTCTTAAAGATCACAAGGTGCGCATGTCATTCATGGTTTTGACTTGAAGTAGAATTGAACTATACTGGATCGATCATCTTATGCATCTCATCATAATATTACCACTCTTGTTCATTCTCGATTATAATTTTCTCACCAATAGGAGGAATCAAACGTTGGAATAAATACTCCCGAGCGAATTGGATGTAACGTTGTGCTAGAAATTGCCTTGTTGGTGTTACTCTGTTCGGCTGACACTGAGATTTGCACAATGGCGATCAATTGTTTTGGCCAGCTATGTACCGAAGCTCAGTTGACCTCGGAATTAGTAGCTGAAGTAGATATACATGCTGCACCAACTTCAGAATTGCCGATTGTGGAAAACATGGATGTGTACGCCGAGTTATCCGAACCGCATATAGTCCCTGGTAAATAGAATTTAATGAAGGGTGATGAGGGAATATAGTAGTTTGGGTAAAGAGTCATCTAAATATAAAAAATAAACCGTGTGAAGATGGAATAATTGAGCAACGAACTTTTA
>CAJVPT010006952.1:0-10537 GCA_910592055.1 Acaulospora colombiana
ACTGTGTGACACTGTTTTAAGGATTCTTGGTGAATCTCTTCTTGAATATTTCTTTATTATAAACCATTTCTTTAATTCTTTCTTTGGGAATTGTTCTTTTAAAAGCAATTCCACTTGGACACACCGGTCAAATATAAATTTGATCACAGAGTGTATGAATAGCAACTTTTACTACACTGTTATATAATGACAAGAATTAAAGAAAATAGTTTGTGAATTAATCTACTGATATCAATATATACATCCCTATTTCCAATCTCTTCTTATTTCTAAATGAGATTGAACCTACCTCTTCTTTTTCAATACTTCTTGAGTAAGTGATTCAATAGTTTATTTTAAAGATTTTCTCCCTTTCTATTGAACATTAATATCTTACTTTCATATATGCTTCATACTAATTTTTTAAGAACTTTTGCAAGAAAGCACAAATTAATTATCAAAGACAATGGCTAAGATTCCTATATTTTTCAAGAACTTAGATAAAAATATCTAAAACATAACTAATATTGTGCAAGAATTATTAGGGGATCTAAAATATAATCAAACTACACACTGGTATTTCCACTATTATACTATATATAAATGGATATTTGGCACTATTTGAGAAGTTTTAATAAATACTTTAAACAAAATTTTTTTCCTCCTGTATAAGTTGCATAGCAAGGAATTGTATATATGGATTAATCACCTCATCCACTCTTTTATTCTCCAACTTTCTTTCTTCCTTCCTCTTAAAAATTTTTTTCTAGCACTAGTGGTTTCTTGCTAGTTCTCACTTTAGAGATAGCAATATGCTCGAGGATAACCAGTATAGTCCTGTTATTAGCTTTACAGATTTAAAATTATATTTTTAATATGTACTATATTTATATTTAAAAACTATATCCAATATAGTCAAGGCTGAGCTGGCATTAAAAATATATATATATATATCTTTTTGTTTATTTGTTTATCAGTAATCTATATTTAAGATACAAATAAATCTATCTAGTATTATTTATTGTTAATATATATTTGTTTTAATAATATAAAAAAATCTTGTTTTGTTATTTGAATATATTTATTTATTTATATTAATAATCTTATTTTAATTTAAAAAGTTACTATTATATTTATATAAAAAGTCGATCAACTTTGTTTTTTTTTTTTATGTATCCATAGATAGGCTAGATTGTTTGTTTATTAATCAATTGAAAATATAAGTATATTTTTATTTGAGTAGCATAATATATATTACAATTAAACTATTATTCTAATCTAACTAACTTATTATAAGTATAAAAGCCTCTAAGTTCATCCTTAAGAATAATATTTTACTCTGTAATATTTTTGGATGAAAATCCTTTTAATCCATTGCATCATTGCCAGTAGGTTGTTACTGTCATATGTTGATTCAAGCTGTTAGAATATAGAAAACTACAAAAGGATAGGTTGAAAAAAAAATAGAGAATATCTAAAAATGTTTAAGTGGACAACAAGAAAATGAAAAAGTAAAAATTGAAAAAAAATATTTTCAGCTTCTTTCAAAGACCTACTTATCAAGACCTTTTCTCAATAAGAAATGCCCGATTAGAATATCCTTTTTTTTCCTAACTGTCTGAGAAACTTATCCATTCTTAATCTTGATTTTCTTCTTGTGTATCCTCTGAGAAGACTTATCATCTAGTGGGAGCCTTTACTTTTAGGACACATTTGGTTCCAATCTTCTTGTGCAATAATTTTTTATTCATCTACGATAGAAAGATGACTTATGATAGATTTCAGGTTCTTATGTAACCTAGTAAGAACTAGGTTATGTTATTTTAGTATAATATCTTTCAGTAGCTACACCTAATTAAAGAAATTTTACTGGTATACATCTTCTATTATTCAAAAGACTAGATTTCTCAATAATCTTTTTGTCTTGTAATGGTAGAAGAGTCTCAAGAGTGATAGGGATTCTTGTCGATTGTAATATCCTTCAACAACTTCTAGGAAAATGTATTCTTAACTATAACCAAAGGGTTGAAGCTTAGTATGGACTAGAGACCGTTCGATCTTATTACCTGACCGGGATAAAAAAGAAACCTTGATCTTGAATTTTGCTTGACTGGGATGATAGGAAAGAAAGACCTTAGCTTAAATGAATAGCAGTTTTTTTATCACCTAGGGACTTGTTGCTCATATTTTATTGGATTCATGAAACTTGATCTGTAGGTTAATCCAATTGGAGAAGTGGGTGGACATGAGGCACTAATTAACTTTTTCTATTATCAATAACATTATCAGAATATATGAGGTGATCAATAGATACTTGTTTATATTTAGTTACTAATGTATTTTATATCAACTAATCAGATATCAAGTGATATTGTGCTATTAGAAATTCAAGGTCAAACTGAGATAGACAAAATTCCTCAAGAAAACTGTGAAAAACAGTAAACACTTTAAGAAAGTACAAGACAGTATGTAAGAAAGTGGATAATAAATCTTTTCCTGCCAACAAAACCTCTATTTTTTATTATTTTTAGCTTTGTAAGTTGACACTCTACTTGTCAGTCCTTTTACTTCCTAGAATTTTTTTGCCTTTAATAAAGGAAGTATGTGCTTGAGTCTTTTTAGACCACTAGAGGCTCAAGTTTTTATTTAAAGAAGTTTATAAATAAGTAAGGGAGAATAGAAAAGATACATGAAGACAAGTTTTAAGTTGTTTTAATAAAAATATAAAAACTTTATTAATAAAGAAGTATAAAATTTCTTATAAACATCTTTTTTGTATATGATCAGAGGATCAGTGAAAAGAGTTTTTAAAAAGTCGATCAATTTGTTGTAACAATAAGTTATATATATAAATACTTGTATTACTTGTTTATTTATATATATATTTATTTATGTTTATATGACAAGATTTAGAATAAGAATATTAGTTATATATATATATATATTTAGACTATCTTATTTTTAAGAAATTTTGATATAATTTTGGATCTAGAGTTAATAAAAGTAACTTATTTTATCAAATGAGTTTAGTTGCTTTTTAGGTTTTTTGCAATATCAAAAAAGGTATTAATTTACATTAATTTAATTATAAGCTATGCAAAGTTGATATTGACTTTCTTTTTCTAACTTTAAATTAGTTTTATTTTATTTTTTTTTCTTTTAAAATTTTTAAAAAAAAAGAAATAAAAAAGTTAATATAATAATATATATTTCTATTCTTAATATTTTTAAATAGTTTGTTATATATATTGTAAATATTTAATGGTTTGGTTTAAAAAATATATTATTTTTTCTTATATATTTAGATTAATTCACTTTTTTCAAGAAAATTATTAAAAAAAATTTTTAATGATTTTATATAATATATTAAAAAAATATTTTTATTATTTAATTATTTAATTTTTATAATGTTTTAAAATTAATTATTTATAAAGTTTTTTTATTTTTAATGAAAATTTTATAAATAAAATTATTAAAATTTAAAATTTTTCTTAAGTAAACTTATTTATTATATTAATAAAAATATATTTGTTTTCAAAAATTTAAGTTTATTTACTATATTTTTATTATAAATTTTAATTTTGATAATTTTTAATTCATTAATTATACAATGAAAATTATGAAATTTATATTTATTATATATTAATACTTATTCCATTTCTTATATTTTTTTTATAAAATTTTTATTATTTATAAAATAAATAAATTATATTAGAAAGTATTATTATACTATTAAGAATTTTAACAATTCTTTTATATATTAAAAAAATTATTTTTTTAATTTTTAATTATCTTTTTTTTTATACATGTTTTATTATAGTAAAAGTTTTGTTTTCCAATTACTTTTATATCATATATAAATCTATAAAAAATTTTTTTGAACCTTAAATCAATTTTTTGAAACAAAATTAATTAATTATTATTAAATATTTTTTTATATATTGTAAAAACTTTATTTTGATTAAATAATTATTTATTACAGTATGTTATAATAAAAAATAAATGGACAAATAATTCTTGTTTCTAACTGTATATAATATACTCAATATATTCATTACACCTGATATACTTAATATACTAAGTATAGATTTATCTTATTGATAGAATTAGTTTATATTAAAATGCAATAATTTTTTAATTTAAAATTTATACAAATTAATGTTTTCATTAAAACAATAGACTACCAAATACTATATAATGCTATAATGTGTTTATAATATTTATTTAACCTTATTTTAATAACTAAAACTACGTAAAAAATTTTCGTCGTTTTTTTTTTTTTGATAATAATTGCTGATCTTAAGTAACTCTTTTTCACCAACAAAGTCACGTTTTTTTGGATATTGTAAAGCTAATAAAAATAGTTTAGCTTGAAAACCTAAAGCCCGAATTAAGTATCCAAAAAAGTTTAACTAGCCACACGTTCAGAGATAAGAGCAAGCCATTGATTGAATTACAAATTCGATTTCTTTAATAAAGTTTGAGGCTATGAGATTATATGGTCGAAGGCGGACAGGACCCTGTAATTGTGATCCTAAAGTTTTCCTTATATATGTATTGAAACCTATTTAGTATTTTGATCACCTTCAAAAATAATTGTCCGTATTCAATGATCAGGAGTAAATCTAAAGTTATAATGAGTCACCGGTTATCTGGTCAAGAAAAACATAAGGTATCGTAAACACAAAACCATCTTGGCAGTCATCCGCCACATTATATTTATGTGGGATGTCAAAAGAATTTTCTGTGACACGGATAAAACGTTGAATAATGCAACTTTCTAGAATGGAAATTTACACAAATACTTGGCAGGAAGCTGAGCCTGCATTGTTAAGCTATAAATATATTTAGCCAAGATTTATGGTACATGCACGGCAAAATTTTTACATGGTTTCTGAAATTTACTGATTAATCGGTACGAAAATTAGCCATCAGCCCCAAACTTCAATTATATAAAGCCACAGTTCCTTAGCCATGCTTATTCAAAATCCAAGCAGAATTTCTTCAACCTCCTACAATAGATAAAAAAGCCTCTTACATTAAAATGTATCCAAAAATTATTTTCAAAAATGAGCAGTCTAAATGCGGATCTTCAGTCAACGCCACCCGGAATCCGAATGGTGGAGCTATCGGAGAAGAAATCCTTGACAATATCGGAAGAAGACACATTCTACGTTCTCGTCAGTCATCAATTCAACATTTTTCTTCCGTCACCTCTCGCGGTGGAATCAGATCTCGTAACAATCGTTGTAATATTTGTACTCTAAACAATGACTACTACGTTGACTGTTTAAGTGTCCGAATTAATCGCATAGAAGAGTTGGTCGAAAATATTGGAAAAACAGTTAAAGTCACATCTTTCTCAAATTACGAGAATAAGAAATCATTCTTTGCTCCATTCACGGTGTTCAGGTCTGGAATTGCCGATTTTTCCAGAATGGATACCGACGAATTGGTTTCTTTTTCAAACCAATTGGGAACTAAACTGTTCCCTGATCGTACAGTTAATAGCAAAAGATCAGAAAAGACACCCAAAATCAATCGCATGGATATCCGTGCTATTATCAATAGTAAAGACAATTATGAAGATGGAAATTATAGTGTGGTGAGCTCTTATATTGAGGAAAAGTGAAGATGTTGAATTAAAAAAATCAACTGTAAAATAAATTATGTATATTTAAAGACTATGTATATTTCTTCGAAAATTTAAACATTTGAAATCAACCCGAAACATTAAGAAATCACAACACATAAGCTTATGCCAGATTATTATGCATTTGCCAACTAATTATACAGTAGAATCTTTTAATACTCGAACATTTGACTATTTTTAGAGAATTCTTTGTTGTAATTTATTGTTTCCATAATATATATATTGTATCAAATAAAAAAGAATAATTTTGTATTATACGAAGATATTGCGAATTTAATTAATATTCTTTGGCGTTAGAATAAGACAAGCGGTTTTCATTACATGGAAAACTGATCCGAAAAGAACAAGCATGCGTAAAAAGAGACATTCATGCGGTATCCACTGTGTATCAGTTATTGATGCGGCTATAGGTGAAGATCTTGTAACCGCGACACATAAGGATAAGTTAAAAATAGCAATAGGTAGGGCGTGATAGCACATGGCCATTTTGATCAACATTTCGTGTAACACTCAAATCTTTGCCTTATATTCATAAATATTTTTAAATGAAATAATATTATAGTCCATTACGGAGCGAAATATTGTCCCGAGGCCAAACTTAGAGGCTTTTATTGCTTACGACGAGTTAGTTAGATTTGATTGGAAAAAGTTTGGATGTAGTATATATCATGCTGCTCGAATGAAAATGTACTTATGTATTCATTTGATTAATAAACTAACATCTAGCCTGGCTACGGGCATATCAAAAAAGAATATAAAAAGCAACGGATTTATTTATTATAAAATATAGTAACAAAATTCCTTTATCGTAATAAACCTGCATTTAATTGAAATCTATTAGTAAAATTTTTACTTGAAGAATATCTTATATTCATGATATTCTTTATATCTTCCGCGTATATAATATCCGTAAATCCTACTATAATTGGTCATCCAGAAATACACTAGCAGTACAACGCACATGGGCGTACTTGAAACAACGCGCAGGTGGGCGCTTACGCAGAGCTAATGGTTATTTATACTGTAGATGATTCTATGCATCAATTATTTTTTACCAGAAGAAAATCAAGAGAGAACGAAGGGAAAACAAGTATTCGCAAGGGAATATTCCCGTGCGTGGTCACACGAAATATTTTATTGTCAAATATTAAATTTTATAATAGTAGGAGATTAGATACTTAGAATCCCAAGCTATTTGTGAAATTAAATTTCTATCTACTAATTAAACATTTAATAAATTGGATTTATCGTGAATAATTAATTTACAGTAGCTTGATGAAGTTATTTTTTCAGAAAATTCGTATGTTAAATTTATATTTTATCTAATTTAGAAAAGTCTTGAAAAAAAACTTTAATTTTTTTTTTTAACTTATAATCATATCGTTTAATCTTTATTGAAAAGTTTATATAATTATCTATAATATTATAGATTTTTTATATAATAACTAATTTATTATTGTATCAAATTATTTTAAGTTAGATTTAGAAAACAATATTTCATTCTTATAAAGAATAAATATAAATTTCTATTTATTAGATTTATTATTAATGGTTTTTTTTTTTTTATTTATTTTCTATCAAGTTAACTATACAGTATATGTTTTATTAAACATTAATATACTATACATATGATTCTCTTTCATATATAAATCACTTTTTCTACAGATCCTTTGACCACATACAAAAAAAAACCATTTACAAGAAATTTTTATACTTTGAAGTTAATAAAGTCTTACTATTTTCCTTAAATCAACTTGAAGAAGCTTCAAGAATTATTAACTACTTTTTTTTCCCTTGTTTACTATCCTTTTCAAACAAAAACTTAACCTCTAGTGACCATAAAGGTCAAGAAAAATCTTTTCTACCAATGACAAGAAAATTCTGAAAGAAAGAAGAACTAATATGCTGTTATTTTACACTATAGAAAAACATCACAAAAACATGTTTAATGATAAGAAACAACTTTTCTACTCTCTTATTATTTGTTTATTTCTCATAGTACTCATTTTTAGTTTTTTCTAAAGAATTTTACCTATCTTAATTTAACTCTAAATTTTGAGTTAGCACAAAGTTTCTTACATCATAATTGAACAGATAGAGCACACATTAGTAAAATAATATAAACAAGCTTCTATTGGTCACCTTACATGTCTGAATATATTTTTTCAACTTTATAAAAACTCGAGATCCACTATAAATCATTGAATCTGATGCAAATGGATATAGGACACCTTCTCATTACATCATTGATTCCTTCAAAAAAAAGTCTATCCAACTATAATAAAGGTTACAAGATATTATAACTGAATTTTATAGTTATAGTCATCTACTCCTAGCCACTAAATAGGTATTTTCTTCAGCTCTATAAATAGGTAAAGATTCGAAACAAAGTTACTATAATAAAGTTGAGTTTTATAGTAAGTGAAATATAGATGATCAAAATTTTTTTGGGGGATAATAAATCTTACCTAAGCATATACGTTAAGAAAAATCTAGAAGGATTGATAAATCTTCTTTCCTGGTACGTGAATAAGATTGATTCAAGTAATTCTCTCTGACAACAAGCTATTCCATAGATTGGAGCAGTTAGAATTTTACAACATGGATATACTGAAAGCAATTAAGGAACAGGTAATATGCTCTCGACTGATAAAGCCTTCAAAGAGTAACCAGCTTACAAAATTAAAGTGATAATTATAGTATAAAATTTTAATTCTTATAGACAATTTTAAGAGTGTTTTATTAGTAATTATTTCTTGAATTTGCATTTTGTTCTTACTTGAAACTTTAATAAGACAAGGCTAAATCACTATTTCAAAAAAATATATATATATAATTCTTTTTATGAATTCTAATAGAAGTTAAAATCCTAACCATCTTATTTCATACTTTACTCTTTTTAAAAAAGTTTGTTTTAAATCCCCATCTTCTAATTTTTCTTCTTCTTATAATGACCTTTTTGTAATTGTAGTCTTGTTATTCTGATTTAAAGGACTAATTAATCTTCTTATTTTGCCTTCTATATGAATTACTTGTACTTATTCCTATTCAATTATTCTTAAACATCATTCATTTCAAATTTTCTTTTGAAATTAATTATAAAACTTCTTTTGTATCTTTATTATTCACTTTTGAACTTCTTTATCTATTCTTTTCTGATAATATTTTAAGTTTGATAGTTTTAATATCTGATCACTTTATATTAGTCCTTTGCAAAAGTTTAACATATTTTGTCTTGTTTTTGCAATCTCTTCTATAAGCTTGGCTATATGTTTGTTCAATTTTCTTAATTCCACTCTATCTTTAATCAGAAGTCATATTTTTTTCTTTTTATCTTATTTTTTTTATTATACAAAAGTTTTCAAAAGTTCTTTAAAATATTTTTAATTTCTTTATTTTATATTTCTTGCCATTGGACTTTATATGCTAAGTATTTTAGTAGATATTTTATTGTTTCAGCTTGCTATTTATATGCAATATACCCTACTTGTTTATATAAATCTGGTCTACTTATAGCCAGTTTAGGAAGTGGTGATAACTCTTCATTGATTAATTTTGATAAGAAAGCTTTTTTCTTAAAAACCTTTAAAGGAGATATTCTAAGTATACCCATTTTTCATCTTTTCTTATATCAAATCCCATATATAATCATATTAATCTCAAATATATTAGTTTTATTTATTTGAAAACCTGATTTGTTTTATCTATTAATAAGCTGTAACTTTATTATTCATATTTTTAATAACTGTTTTATAAGATTATCTAAAGTCATTTCATACCACTTGATTTCAATGATAATTTTGAATAAAGTAAGGTTTTTCTATTTGATTATAGAAACTTTTTTTGCTAAAGTTTCTATTTCCTAATTGTATAGATCATTAGAATACACTTTAATATTGATCAGTTCCAGATTCAACTATTTTTTTTTAATAATATCCAATATTATTGCTCACAGGAACCAATTTTTTTTTTTCAACCATCTTTTATAATTTTTTCTGAAATTCTCTTTCTCTATTATCTTTTGCTTAGCAATACAGACTTATTGTTTATAAAAATCTTGATCTTATTATTTGCAAAACAACCAGTAATATTATGACTATTACTACTAATTCTACTCTAATAAATAATGATCAATCACTTATTTCTATTTGGAACTTACTTTCTCTATTCCCTCTTCCTATTTGCATTCATGTTATTTTCATCTTCATTTTTTTTTTCCATAATTAATAAGAGATCTATCAGAGTAAAAGATCAATATTTCTTTAAATTATTAATTATATTAAAATATTTCAGTTGGGTAATCTTGATATACTTCTTCTTTTACATTACCTTTGATGATCTGCTCTTTCTAATTCTTTATATTTACTTGACTTATTCTACTGTTCGAATTGAATTTATAGTCATCTTGGATTGTTTTTTCTATTGTTTCTTCTAAAACTATTTTAGAACCTAAAATATTTAACTGATAAGTTCTTCTTATGGATTTCTTATATTTAAATAGGAAACTTTATATATTTTATTTTTTTTTGTCTTTATTATATATTGACTTTTCACATTTTTACCTTTTGCCTATCCTAAATATTTTATCTGGCTAACCTCACTAGTCAAAATGTCATTCGGCAGCTAAATTATTGTCAAATTTGATTAAATTTAATAATAAAAATATTACCAAATTCTTTTCGATTGCTGCCACTCAGCATATTACATTTTGGCAATAAAGTAGCAATCAAAAATTCAGCAATCAAAAACTTGGCAATTAAAAATTCAGCAATAAAAAATTAGACAATCAAAAAATTTGGCAATCAAAAATTTATTAATTAAAAGTTTCACAAAAAATTCGTCAAAAATTCAATAACTATTCAACAAAAATTCATTAAAAGTTCATCACAAAATTATTTATTAAAA
>CAJVPT010006953.1:0-10537 GCA_910592055.1 Acaulospora colombiana
AGTGTAGTCAAGAGTATCATGAAAGAAGTTTTTTTTGAAAATATATATGTAAATTCTAAAGACTTTTATTAGTATACAGAGAAATATTTTTAGCAGAGTTCTTTGAAGACCTCACAAAAAATGTTGAAAGACATATTATGAAAGGTATATTTATCAAGTAATAATTATTGCAATTATTAATAATATAAATAAATTTATTAACAATATTATTTATTTAATAGTTTGTGAGACAATAACAAAAAAAAAAATTTTTTTTCTGCTGATTCACATTTTTTCAAAAAATTTTCTTTTTTGGTAATTTTCTTGAAAACTCACAAAAACTCTTTCACATAAGAAAAAGTTTCAGAAAACACAACTATACACTTCTAGATAATAAATAAAATCTACTTGATAATAATAGGAAAAGAGTTTGATTAGCTTGAAAGATAGATATTCCTAGATCATTTTTGCTTTTAGGAAGGAAAAAAAGTAAAAACAAGCTGATTCACAGTAGGCTTCTTGAAATTCAACCTCAATTCTATAAAGCTCTTAACCAAGCCAATGCAGGTCAATACCTTTTAGGTACTAAGAGAAGTCTTAGAAACAATAGATTATATTGATAAATCAATACAACCTCAAAACTAACTGAAATCCAGGAGGATATCCAAGTCTTTTTGATTAAATAGCTAAAGAATTACAACAACACAACAACTCTAGATCAACTAATTCATATTATATGAATACGAATACATTAACTTTATACTTGGTTGATATGTAACAAAGCAAGTTGATCAATTTACAACAAAACAGTAGGATGTGACAGATCAACAAACTAGAATATGTGTGATCAATCAGTATGTGTTATCTAAAACAAGATCAATAGTTGATCACAGCCAGTTATATATTGATAAACAAATATCAGATATATAAATACATAAAAACCACATGTCATGGACTTTCTAATATCAATATAGCAACTTATTGCCATATATGCCAAATAGAAAAATAATAAATAACAGTATTTATCTGATTATATGTTTAAAAAAACATTTATATAATAACAATGTATATTAAAATTTTTTGAATATCATATGACAACATGTCAACAAAAAAACAAACAATAATTAAAATCTTAGAGAGAAGAGAATAGGAGCTATTGAAAGTATTAAAAAAGATGGCTTCCTATCAAGATTCTTAGCAAGTACTTTGAAAAACAAGAATGATATAGTATGAGCTGAGACCAATAGTAACCAATTAATCCTATATCCCTGCTAAGTCAATATATGTTCTCTTGATACTAGATAATATTATTGCCAATTTATTGAGAATAGATCCATTGGTGATGGCAAAAAAATGTATGTTATGGTATGGCAATATATTCTCACTCTCTAGGAAAAGGGGCAAGGTAAAAAAAAAAATTTTAAAACATCTATGCTAGAAGAAAAGGTGTATAATATATTGACAAGCAAGCCAGTAATACAGACATTAAGCTCTAATCAAGTTGAAGATTCTATAATGGAAAGAATCCCGATGGAAGTTCAATCAACTTCTACAGACCTTGAAGAAGTGCACTCAATTAAAGAAGTCATAATAGAGAATAGTGAAGTAGTGAAATAAATAAAAACAGAAGTGTTAAAAGAAACCATGCAGAGAAGCTGTATTACAGACAGCATATTTTATAATATAAGAAATAGGGTTCGAGAAACAATAGCAAATCCATTCTTCATAAACAACAGGAATCAATCAAGGTGGGAGTATTCCAAGCCATATTGTCAAGAAAAAATAGAAAAGAGAGAATTACATATCTCAAAGAAGCTCTAAAAATACTTAAGCAAATAAATCCCTTTAAAACAGAATTTACCAATGGAAACTATTGAATTATATTTGACTTTGATAAAGAAGAAGATGCATTAGATGTCTGGAGGCTGTTAACAAAAAAAAAGCTGAGAACTTTACACTTAGAAGAATGAATAAAGATATAGTACATGCCCAACCTTTCAAAGATATGCTCAGAACAAAAAGTTCTTCAAGCCAAAAAACTTTTTATCAGCAAAAATAGATTAAAATATATCATATTGGTAAATACAGATCACAAGCTTGACAAACATGGGATTAGACAAACAATGGAAGAATTTGAAGAGATTATCAATATTCATTAATATAGAATATCTTTCCATCAAAAATGATTCAAAATTTACCTTTATGTTCACCAAGAATATATCAACTTGAACAAGAAATGGGTAATCAAGATAAAATTCAATCAATTATGGTTTATGATAGTTCACAAGGAACAAGATGATCAAGAAATTACTCAAATTCTAAAAAAAAGAAAAAGATACTTCTTGAGACTTTATGGAATTGATGGATTATCTACAAAATCTATAGAAGAAGCCTTAAACTATATGAAGGCTAAGGCCTTTTATATATTAACAACAAGATCACTTTGATATCAGAAAACTATGCAGTAGTATACTTTGAGAATGAAAAAAATCTAAGAGAGACACTTTAGCATCAAATAAAGATTAAAAATCAAAAGCTAGAATAGAGTGCAAAGAATCATTATTATCACAAGATGTTAGCTAATTTGGTTAGATCAGGCAATACACATATAATGATTAAAAAAACAAGGAAACAAGATTGTAAAAGCCAGGATAGAGTAAGTGGAGATAGAAAAAGTAATGAAGATATTATGGCAACTAAAAAAGAAGCTATATTGATATTAAGACTCAAAAGAAACAATAGTTGATCTGAAAACATGAGAAGTACAATGAAGTCTATACTATTAATAACTGGTAGCAATAGGGAGCCACTAGGGAGACGGAGATATCAGGAAGCAAATCAAGTTCCATACCAGGCTTCACAATATTCCTCAGAAGCAAATTATGAAGCTTTAGATACTAGATAATATCAAAGGAAACAACAAGATGGAAAACAAGAAACCTAAGATCAACTATAAAGCAAGAGTCAGAGGTAGTCCAGCTAAGCAAAATATTAGAGAAGCTTAGCAAATGACTAGACAAATTAGAGAAAGGTCCACTTAAAAGAAGAGTCAATCGCTCCTAAAAAGGGTGCACCAGTCCAATCACAGAAAAAGAAGGAATGTCAGCTCACCATTCCCAAGTCAAAAATACAAAACAAGATTAAAGCATAACAAATAGAAAAGAACAATAGTAGGTGATAACAGAGTAATCAAAATCTTGATACTTTCCTACAAATAGAAAAAAATAAATTTCTAGAGAGAAATGGAGAGTATCAACAAATAAAAAAAATAAAAGAGGAAGATATACAGAAAAGAATAATTAGAATAGGGACACATAATATTAGAGGCATTGCTGATAGTACAAACCAGTATAGTCTTATAAAAGAAATACAAGAACAAGGTATTGGAATAATTGGACTATGCGAAACAAAGCTAACTAATGCAAAGGCAAAATAGGCCTTCCAAGCAAATGACCTTCAAGTATTTTCATAGTATCAATAAAAATATTTTATATGGTGTAAGAGTTAATCTTTAGATAAGAATAGATTTGAAAAGAAAAGTAGCTTCAGTAGAAGAGGCAGAAGAATATATAATAGTAGTTAACATGCTCATGAAATAGAATAAGATATGTATTATCCAAATTTATATTCTCTTAGACAAATGATGAAGCATGAAGATGCAGAAGAGAGTACAAAGCTTCATTAAAGAAAAAAACAGACAAGAATTTTATATAATAGTAATGGAAGATTTTAATACTGCATACAACTCTGTAGAAGATAGGGCATCAATATCTAGAACTAAATTTAAGCTATATTGACACTCAGAAATTCCACCATTCAACTTTTTAAATAAATGGTCCTTCCTTAACATACAAGCTATATGGAAAGAAAAAGATAAAACTTCAACAAGATAGGATGCACTAGCAATAGTCGGAATAACTATATATAGATATTTCAAAGCCTTATAAACTATCTAATACACAGATTTGATAACTAAAATATAAAAGAAACAATAGGAAGTGATTATACCATGTTAATACTAACAATGCATAACACTAATCTTTTCATAATAGAAATCAAAAACAAGTCTTCCACAAAGAGTGAACAAAGAATTGATATAAAGAAGTCAACACCTGAGCAGTGGAAGGCATTCAGTAAAAGCTTGAATCACAAACTCAGAATAATAATGGATCCATTGAAGAAGAACCTGAAAATGATAAAAGAGAAACTTAAGCAAACAAGATCTAGAAGACATTCTAAGAACAAATATGCAGGGCAGCATATAACAAGCTTAAGATCAAAAAGCTAGTTGCTTCCCAAGAAAAACATCATAGGTATGAACCAGAATTTATCAAGTATCTAAGGGCCCTTCAACTATTCACACTCTTTAAGAAGGCAAAAAGTACACATAATCCAATCAAATTATAAGCCCTTAGTATAAAGATTAAAAAACACAACACTACCTTCAGTCCTAATCATCAGATTGAAAACTATTGCATTCAATATAACATTTCTCAAATTCTATGGAAACTATTAAAAAAAAATATACAAGATGCAATAAAAGATCTAAAACTTACTTGTCAAAACACAAAAACAAAAAAAACAAGGGATGCTATCAAAAGAGCCTTAGAACAGAGATGTGATGACTTATATAGCAATTAAAGAAGAATGATAAACTCTTTGACTAATAGAGAGTGAGTCAAAATAATACTGAATAAGATCAAGATTAAAGATGGAAAAAATGAATATATAATTACCAAGAAGGAAGAAATTGAAAGAGAAATAAGAAGATATCATCACAAGGTATTCAAAAAATGAAATGCCAATTTTGACAGCCTTACAGAAAATTGGAAAGAAGAATACAATTCTAAAGGCCATATTAAAAAAAAGTGGTACAAGGACTTCCCAATAATAAAGCCTCAGGGAGATCATAAATCAGTTATGAAATGCTAAAAAGACTGGGTCAAAAAGGAAAAGAATATCTTAGAAAAATGCTTAACTGCTTTCTAAGATAGGAAGTTACTTCAATAGAATGGAAGCAGAGCCATATATATCCTATAGCAAAGCCAAAACCATAGGGATGTGAACTCTTCAACACTAGATCAATAGTATTGCTGGAGGTCACATGAAAATGCTTTATTAAAATCCTTACATATAGATTGGGAAATATTTGCAAGACTGACAATATCCTAAGAGGACCTAATTATGCAAGATTACCAGGAGAAAGTATAGCAGAACCAATTCAAATTCTTAATAATATTTGTAAGGAAGCAAAAGAAAATAAAAAGGAGTTATGGATACTTTTCCAAGATATAAAAAAAGCATATGATACTATTAACCTGAATATATTAATTAAGGCAATGAATAGAATCAAAATACCAGAAGGCTTTATTCAAATTATAATAAGTCTATTTCAAAATCAAGAATTTAGGATTATATTTGAGAAAGATCTAACTAAAGTAATCATAACAGAAGATGGGATTGATCAAGGAGAAACTATCTCATCACTAATGTGGAGAATATTCTATGACCCTTTATTGTGCAAGATTCAGAATAATAAAACAAAAAGCTACAAAATGTCAGTAATTTGGAATCCAGATTTAAAGTGAAACATTGAAGGAAAGCTAGAGTCAAGATATGCAACTATTGTATTCATGGATAATACAACATGGATAACAAGATTCAAAGAGAATATGAAAAAGATTCTGGAAGAAGCAAGAATCTTTTATAGGACAAATGATTCACAGATTAATAGTAGCAAATGAATATTAATTATTATTAACAATTCCAACCAATATTCAGAAGAGATTCAAGTAGGAGTTGACAGAAAAGTAGTTAGAGAATTGGATAGAGCTGAACAAACAAGATTCCTAGGGATTTCTACAGGTAATTAGAAATCAACTATTGAGCTCAAAGAACAGATGCTTAAAGAAATAAATATGGTTATCAAGTCTCTAAATAACAAAAAGTTAACTGATAAACAAGTACTTTATATTTTAAATAGAGTCTTAATACCTAGAATCAAATTCAAAATATAACATAGTATACTATCTTGATAAATATATAATATTCTAACAATGGTATATAGAAAGCTGTTCAAAAATAAGGCAACACTATATCAATTCATACTTAATAGTGTAATACATCATCCCAGGATTACAATTTAAAGAGTGTTTGGATATTGCAAAAAGAAAGTCAGATAACAGGATTATACAAAAGGTTAAATAACTTAAGACCAACTAGAATTATAACAATTATCAGATTAAAGCAATCACAGATTAAATATTGGGAACCTTTCAATCTGCTCACATGTAACTCACTAAATTATTTTTTGAAAAGAAACAACTTCACATTATAAGTATTAAAATTGACCAAAGATATAGAGATAACTTTTCATAGCTGAAAGTAAAATGATATTTTTATTTGGAGTACTGAAAATAATTCAATTAAAGATTATTTGATAACAAATGAATACAGTAAACTCATTCCATCACTCAAATACAATAAGTTGATGTATATGGATCAGCTTATCAACTATGAAACTAGAGAAGTATTGGACTGATGAATGTTCCAACTCTTACAAAAGACAAGTAAGGGTCCTATTCCAAAATGGTACTTGTCAATAATAAGGGAGATACAAGAAAACAAACTAGGACAGCTCACAAGAACTTGAAAAGAAGATTGATTAAAATAGAGTTCAGAATATCTAGTACTCAATTTTAACCTTGATAAAAGGCAAAAACTTTGGATAGTTACCAAGAGCAATAATCAGTAGTGACAACTTGTTTGGGAAAAGTTGATTCTAAATAACAATAAAAAATGTATTAAAATAGATCATTTCAAATATAACAGCTTCAAAGAAAATTTAGAATCAAACCTAATACAATGCCAGGATTACCAAAAAGAGATTATGACTGAAAACCAATGTATAGTAGAATTAAACATCGAATAAATATATATGGTTCCTTATCTTAATACTAGAAAATCTACAAGAAGAGCTCAACTTTTAGAAATTCCTTGTTTCAAAGTAGCCCTAGAGAGATCAATAAGTAGAATAATTTATATAAACTCAGTAACTACACAATGTGATAGAAGGCAAATGGAAGAAGAAGAGATAGAGAACTGAAAGGAGAAGCTCATTAAAGAGAATATTAAAGAAAGAGTGTATTAAACCTATCTGATTGAAATATTTAGGCATAACAAGAGGAATAATAGCAATAAACCAATAATCTTTTACTCGAATAGATCCCTTGTTAATTATGAAAATAAAAATATGAAGATAGGTACAGCATGGATACAAATTGGAGAAGTAGGAAGACAAAGCAAGTTCTAAGCAAGGGTAGCTAATTGGCCTTTATCCACAAGAGCAGAACTAGTAGCAATAGTCTCCATACTATTAGTAGTACCAATTAATAGCAAGATCAAGATCCATACTAACAGTCAAGCCTGTATCTTCAAATAGAAAACTATAGAAAAGGAGGATCCCAAAAAAATCCACAAAAGATGGCTAAAGAAACAAAATTGCTCTTCGTAAGTATGAATGTTGAGCTTGATAAAGAAAAAAGAATTAGATCTAAATCTTATCAAGGTTAAAGTATACTTCAACATTCAATACAATGAGGAAACGAAATTTTAACCAAAGAAGTATTAAAGTTCTCAACAATAGAATGGTAAGATCTAGACTCACCTAAGATTATTAGTAAAATTAAATGGCAAGATATAGTACTGGATGCTCCAATAAGACAGTTTGTTAAAAAAACCAATACCAAAATAATAACATACCAATAGACAATTCAAAATAGAATAAACAAAAAATGGGGTTATCAAATTCAAGATCAGTACAAGTACATATGGAATCTAGTTTGGAAACAAATTAATAATGGGTATACAGTATATGAAATATCTCCTTCAAAGAATTATAAAGAAAATGTTTTCTTGTTAAGATGACTAGTGACAAGCTACCCACATTAATAAAGCTAGTTATAAGAAGATCAGACTTATATAAGCAAATAAAATATCTCACATGTGGATAGCAAGAAGAGACAATAGAACACTTGCTAAAATGTCTAGTACATAAAACTTGGTAACAAGAAACCTGGCAGAAGGGTATGAAAGATATGATACAAAATTTTAACAAACTTCTGGCAGATAGGAAAAAGAAGTCAGAAGAATAAGAGATAAGCTTGATAATTGATAACAGAATAGAAAGAGAAAAAATGGATAAGAAAATAGCTCAACTAGTAAAAAGGATCTCAAATACTGGTCAGGATATACTTAGCTTCTGTATTGGACTGATTGAAAAAGATCTAATGAATAAGATAGCAAACTTGAAGTGCTATGGAAGAGAATTGGTAAAGAAGCAAGAAAGTAGATAATGAAAATGCAGAAAAAAACATATAATTACTTCAGAAAGAAAATTTAAAATGTCAGATGTGAAAAGATGATAGAGTGGGAATGGATATTAAGAATCACAGAGATAACAAAATCAAAAGGCTGACATATCTACAGAGGCAAAAAAACAGAACCAAGATACCAGGAAATCAGTTATATCAAGTACTATTAAAGAAAGAAGAATCAAAAAATATAATGCTCAAACAGATCCTGCAAGATAGTGTAAAGTATGGGATGAAATAGTTGGGTTTTAATTTCTATTAAAACTCAAAAAAGTGATCTGTAGTAGTAATCTACAGGCAATGATATTAGAAGTTGAAAGGATATTTACTTGAACTTCTAACGGAGCAACAAATTATTCCCAAAGTTGTACTTAGAAAGGTACTATAAAATAACTAGAACAAGTGAGTTAATTAAAGAATTGGCTTTAGCATCTCATATTATACTGTATATACAGCTTATAAATATTTAATAAAGCATACATAACTAGCCTGATAGAGGACAAAAAAAAAATAAATAAATAAATAGTCTGTGAAACAACACAGATTGTTTAAGGGACCACAGCTTTGAAAATCTAGGATGCTATGTGTTCAATTTTTGATAAAAACTCTCTGGATATAATCAATACAAATGCAACTACTATTGAAATTATAGTTTGAAAAAAATTGCGAAAAACTGGAAGTACTTCAAAAATTTTTATGTCTATTCTAGAAGAGAAAATCAAAATGTGATGATATGCATTCTCAAAAAAGTCTGGCCAAAAGGGGATGCCTCTGAGGAACAAGTTGCATTCACTATTGCAATATATTAAACAATTTTAAAAATCTGAGTAATGAAAGTATTTTAATTAATGAAGCATTAAGTAAAAGCTAAATAGAAAAAAATAAGGTAAGTTTTATAATTCTTTGAAGTATTATAGAGTTATTTGTTTACTAATAATATATTTTAGAAAAAATCAAAAAAAAAATCAGATTTATAGAAGGCAATTCAAGCAATTAAGATCAAGAAATGTATGAGCAGAAAGATATTGAAATTCAAAATATTCTGAAAGAATTAGAAAATAATGAAAATGCTTCAGAATTGTAATTGAAAAATATAAAAATAAAAAGGTCTACTTAGGCAATGAGTGATGTAAATATAAATAATTAATAAATATATATATATAAAGTAATTTTCAATAAATAAATTTTTAAAAATAAATATTTTAATAATAATATGAAATTATTTTATTATAATTTAAAACATTCAAAAATCTCCAAAGTTCTATATACAGTATGAATCTTTGCTCCGGAAACTTCTAATGATAATAAAGTGCCTTCAAAATTTTATATCCAAAAATCTCTAGAGATCTTTGTCAAAAAATTTTTCTAATAAAGAAGCAAGTTTCAATAGTAACAGATAGTTTAGAAAAAACTGAATTAAATAATACTAGAAGGTATATTGAAATACAATATTTCAAATATGTCAATCTCTTTAATAATCAAAAATTAAAAATAACCTAGTATTAATAATATATAGAAGATACAAAGATAGAAGCTAATATATAATTAAAATAAGTATAGAGAAAATACATATAGTTCTCTATTAAAAGTTCACTAAAAGAATTTAACTATTGAAAATTTTAAGTTCTAAAGAAGTATTAAAAGAAATAATATATAGAACAATTTATAGTAATCAAGTAATCCTCTCAAATAAAAGAATATTACAAGTTGAAGCAGAGAATTGAAAAGAAAATATCATTAAATATTACATAAAAGAAGGTACTTATTAAACTTATCTAATTGAGATACTTAAATATATCAAAAAAAAATAAAATAAAATAAATAATGATACTTTATTTTTTTTTTTTTTTTTTAACCTGCAGTCAGGTTAGCATGACATGTCTTTATTGTATATATGGGTAATTATTTTCGAAGGTGGACAGGGATTTTTCGGACCCTATAATTGTGTTCCTAAAATTTGCATTATATGCATATTATCCAAAATGGGAACCGAAAAAATCATGCTTAATATTTTGTTCGTCTTCAAAAATAACTGTCCATATACAAAGATATTTATAGAATATTTTGACTTTCACATACTAACTCACCCGTCGTCGAAAAAACTATTTTTCTAGATGCAACTTAGGGAATGATATTTCGCTCCTTAACTGGCTTGGATAAATCCTCTAGTCAATTAAATCATTGCC
>CAJVPT010006954.1:0-10535 GCA_910592055.1 Acaulospora colombiana
TCGTTTTGTTTGAGTGTTGGGTTTCTTTGCGTACGGTTGAGTTCTGAGCGGGGTTGCTTCTTTGACTGTCCTTCTTTTGTATCTTAGGGTTCTGTCTGTCTGTCTGCTAGGAACTTTACTGTTCCCTGGTTTGCTTGCCATCTTTCATGTTCGGGTTGGTTGCTGCGCCACACGTGAACGGGAAAGAGTTCCTTTGATATTTTATAGTATATTTATATATAACTAATATCTGTTTTTTAAATATATATATAAATTTATACTGCTGCCCTGTATTTCCTTATGTTGTTGAAAAATGATAACCCTGAGAAATATATTGCCTGCTTGCAAAGTCCTTTTTGCTAAATTAACAAGTGTTCACCTAGCTGTGTCTAATCCTAATATCGATTCTTTTTAAATATAAATATATCGAAGTATATATACTTGCTATATATATTTTATTAATGCTAATAAAAAAATAGAAAATTTGTGAAGAAAATTTGTGAGATTTCTGAGATTTTGCTATGTAATGATATAGAAACTGCAACTGCTTTGAAAGCAGATATTGACAAATTGAAAAAAAATAAAACAAAAATATATAAAAATTTTATAAGTCCAAATAGTTTTAATAATAAAAAACTTAGTTAATACCTTTATATTTCAGGTAAGGGAGAACCTGATGAACAAAAACACTTTGCTAATGTCCACAATATAAAAACAATATTGCTTGGGCCCTTGCCTGGATACAATAAAAAAATCAAAGAAAAGTAGATATATGAAAAAATAAATCTGCTACTTTCACATATACAAACCATTGATACTGTCTTCTACCTACCAAATGTAATAAAAAAAATGAGAAAATTATAATTCGTAACAAAGATTTAGGCAAGGTAAGGTTTGCTGTATATCGTAATCCGATTGGATCCAAAGTTTTAAATATTATGCAAAGTACAGTGCTGGAAGTGTTCCAACTATGAAGAAGGGTTATCTGATTCAATGATATATTGAAACTTAATCAAGAAGCATTGGCAGTTGCTGGATATATAAAATTCATATAGGTTTAATTTCATACTTAAGTAGTATTGACAACAAGTTTAGATATCTTTTGATAAGAAAATATAAATTTTTACACGTTTTCAATATATTAAAAGAGTTACGAGAAACAAATTAGCAGTACCTATATAAAAAAAAAGTTGTCATGATAAACAGCCTCTTATTTAACTATGCAATGGATATTTTTTCTACCAATATGACTTCAAGTATACAGCAAAAAATTGCCAAGCATGGGATTCCTAGGTTAGATGGAAACAAGTATGGAGCAGTCAAAAAAGGTATCTCAGTTTTTTATGACAAAAAGGAAATCAAACTTAACCATCTCTTGGGTTTCTATGAAGTATAAGCATCTTGGAGATACAACAAATTTGCCTATAATGATACAAATTTCCTGGACCATACAATTGTAACTAGCTGTCTGAGAGGAATTTATTTCAAAATGATACAGAATTTACTTGTTAAGAAAGGGGTTTTTGATAAAGGCAACTTCTACATGGTTAAATGGGAATAAAAGTGAAGATAACAGGTATTTTTATAAAACTGATAAAAAAGTTTGGAATATAAAATACTAAGTTTTTATTTAAATTTTTATACAAGGCAATACACTTTTTTGCTGGCCAAAACATGAGTTACATGGCACACTGTTTTGCTGAAGGAAGGTGTAACTAGTGGTTTATCACAAAATCTGGCAAAAAAATACTGTACCAGCAATTAAAAAATGGAAAGAATGAACTGAAAAAGTAAAACATATGAAGTATAAACAAGAGCAATTGCACAAGATCTCCCTACTTTGCTAGCACTAAAAGAATTAATAAAAAAAAACAAAGACAGTAGCAGTACAATAGAAAATTTAAATTATACAGGTGTATATTTTAATTTAGAAGAAAATGGTCATGAATAGCAATAAATTATTAATATTCAAAATGTAAACTATTAACTAAATATTTATAAATAAAACCTAAAAATAGTAAGTAAATATTAGGTAGGAAAAAATGAATAAAAAAAATATCAGATTAATTAAATGGATATGGATCAAATAAAAATAAATCTGTTCAGATACAGATCAGATCAAATAAAAGCTGATCTGATTGGATTCAATCCATTGTGATCCTTACCTTTAGATAACCAGAATTATAATATATTAATTTGAGATATTGGGATTATTCTAGATACTAGAAAAATTATATGGCAAAATTTTATAGTTCAACAATTCTCTCCAATTAATCTGTGAGTTCCATAAGTTATGCATCAATTAATGATTAAAATTCAGTATCTGTTACCTTTTGAAATTTCTAAGAATTATTTTCCTTGTTCTTATAATTTGTTCTATTCTTGTTTTCTCAAAAAAATAGTAGATCCTGATGCAAGTTCATTTGTAATATATAGTGTTAAACTATAAAATTTCACCATATGATCTCCCTAGTATCCAGGATGATTCTGGTACCTCAGATCAACATATCATGATCCTTTTGGTTACCTGAAAGTAAAGATTTTCCAAAACACTTTGAAACATTGATAGTCGATTTTGCTATTAACAAACTTAGTATAAAGTACTTTAGAATATTCTGTAGTCCTAGCTTATTATATGTAACTATTATTTTTAAAGGATACTTGAGTTTTATTTAAAATAACATAGCTTAATAGTTCAGCAAAACTAATAATATAATCATTACTATTATTTATCTTAGTTTATATTCTCAAATATTATATAACTCACTTATGTATTTAAAAGAAAAAATTCTTCCTCTGGAAACTCCTCAGGATTTATTTAACAATAAAATTATCTTTAACCTGAAATTATTATCATGTCTCTCCTGCTTAAATCACTAGTAATAAATCTCTTCATTTATTATTGTCCAAAGTAGGAACTTTTGCATATTACATTAGAAGTCTAACTTGGTGTTCTAATAATTCAGAATCTAAAGTCTAGCAAGTATTAAGAGAAAGAAACCTTGTATAAGCGAATTCAGTAATCACTTTGACAACAACCAGCTACATGACCAAGTATATTAGTTATTTTTTAGAGAAGACATAAGAAAGGGATCATGTCCAGACAAATCTTGTGAAACTTATTATCCTTTACAATATCCTAATATTTATTTCCTATAATTTTCAAATTGGTATCAAATTCAATTCTTTGATATTTCCTATATTTCTAAATTTCAATATTATTTCATTTGATTAATTAATAGTACTATTCATAATCAAGATTATATAGCTCACCAATTTATTTTTAGTATTAGATATTCCAATATTTTAATCTTTGATAGTATCTTCTCAAAAGTTATTCATGTAATCAACTCTTTTGAATATATTATTGATACCACACCTCCAATACCTTTAGACAATTTTATATTTTCTCCTGTTCAGTTTAATTTTAACTTACCCTTTCACTCTTTTGACCTACAGAATAACCTTTTATATAATAATGAAAACTTATATTTATCCTTTTTATTTAAAACCCAAGTCCACAAGAAACATATCTTAATTTTGAAGATTTAAACTTAGAAGCTCTTTTTCAAGAATCTTCTTTTATTAATAACAATATGATAAAAACAAATGATGAAATTTACAACTTAGTCAATAAGAATATCTATGGTATAGTTATAAAGGTAAAAACCTTTTCTGGAGATGGTACTCAAGACCCTATTGACTAGAGCAAGAAGTTTATTAAGGCAACCCAAGTCAACAATTGGAAAGGTGAAAAATTCCATTGAATTATTAATGCGCATCTTATTGATAAAGCTGAAGAATAGTGGGATGCCTATTACAATAGCAACAATACTGACAATAATGCAATGGCAAAAAATATCATTATTAAAGTCTTTTTAACCTATGTTTATTCCCAATATTGGATAAACAAATGGACCAGAGATTTGGAAAAACGAAAACAAGGCTCCTATAAAACTGTAGACTCCTACTATACTGCTTTTAAAAAGTTATTAGTCAAGACAGATATAGAAGAAACTATAAATGACAAATACAAACTTAGGTTTTTTATCCATAGATTGAACTCTCATGTTGTTCCTATTGTATTAATAATGAAACCAGCAGCTGTTACTGATGTTCTCAAATATACAAAGCAATATGTAGAAGGTTAAGACATTCATGAAGATAAAAGACCTCCTGCATCAAGAAATTTAGGTTCTGGAGTCTCTAAAATACAAGAAAAGGCTATTAATATACTAATCAAGAAATTCAAACAAATGTTACTCAATTTAGCTGAAGGATTGAAAAAGATGGAAGCTTATTTCCTCCAATAAAGAAGCAATTAACCAGTATAAAGAATACAGTCATTTGCTTCTACCCAAAGGCCAAACCTTATAAGAAGTTGTTTCAAATATGGAAAACCTGGCCATCTTGCAAGGGATTGTCTCTCTGAAAGAATCTTACCATCCTATTGACCCTCTTTTAAAAGAAATCAATTAATTAATTACTTAACAACAGAACAATATTATACCCAAGAATGGGATAAAGAAGAAGAAGAAGAAGTTTATATTAGTCAACAAGCTAGACCATTCCCTTAATCTACTAATAGAAGAAAAGTTAGAGAAAAGTAGAAACAATTAGAATCTCGAAAAGAAATTCAATTATAAATCAGAAGAATTCCAATACAATCTATGGAATTACAAGAAGAAACAGTACAAGAACCTGTGATAGTACACATTGCTGCTTCTAGAAGACCTAGAACAAGGCACTGACCTTCTATTATAAATAACTTGAATTCATATGATATTTCAGATGATATTCTATAAATTTATTCAAATACTACTCTTGAACAAATGTTATAGTATTCTAACTAGTGAAGAAATTTAGTTAAAGTGTTAAAAGGACCCAAAAATACAGAGGCTGCAAACTATCTTCAGTCTAAAGAAGAAAAAAAGAGAGCAATAGCAGCCAAATACTATATAAAAATTAAAGAAAATCCAATTGTTACTATTTTGAATTCAGGAGCTGCTGTAAGCATTATCACAAAAAAACTTATAGACAAACTTGGACTCTCTTCAGATGCCCCCTCCAAAACAATTATGGTAACTACTGATGATACAAGAACAAGAGCTCTTGAACAAATTTCGAATCTACAAATCTTTATTCAAGATTTAATAATACCTACTAAACTGCAAGTTATTGAATCCTGGAAAGAAACTTTTCTTCTTGATACTAACTAGTTTGAAAAGATGAAAGTCAAGTAAAACTTTGATACACAAACTTTACAAATTTATCATAATAGAAGATATATTAATATTGTAGCAACCCATCTAGCAGATATTCCTCTCCAATCTATTATAGAGGAATCTCTCAATAATAATGATAAGCTTTTAAATAAAATTGAATATCAAGAGGAAGAAGATCTTGAAGAATCATAAACATACACTTCTGATATCTACATAGAAGACATTTCATCTGAAAATCCAGCTGTATATCTCTTAAAAACATCTCATAAAGAACTTGATATCACAAATGTAGATATTTTATCTAAGAACAAGAAGCAATTGTACAAGACCTTTTGTATAAAAATAAAGATGTTTTTACTGAAAGCATCTCCAAAGAAGGACAAACCAGTAATCTGGAAAGAACCAATGTGGTAATCCATACCATTGATACTGGTAATGCAAAACCAATCAAACAAAGAAATTATGAATATGTTGTAAAAAGAAATAATTAGTCCAACTACCAGCTCCTGATCTTTTCCTATAGTAGTGGTGCCAAAGAAAAATAACAAGAAATAGCTTTGTATTAACTATAGAAAGTTAAATAAAGTCATAGAGAAAAATATCTATCCCATGCCAGTAGTAGATGACCTTTTAGAAACTTTTAATAGTGCTAAATGTTTCTCTTGTCTTGATCTCACAAGTGGTTATTGACAAGTAGCTATGAATGATACAGACAAAAAGAAAACTACTTTTATTATGAAATTTGAACTCTATAAGTTCAATGTCATGCCATTTGGATTATACAATGCTTCTGCAACCTTTTAGTTACTAATTAACAAAATCCTTGCTCCCTTCAGAGGAAAATTTGTAGAAGTTTATTTAAATGACATTAATATTTTTTCCATAACATTTTAAGACTATTGCACGCATGTTAATATCATTATAGATGCCCTTAGACAAGCCAATCTAATGTTAAACTCAGAAAAATATCACTTCTTCCTGCCACATGTCAAACTCCTTGGACATAAAATTAATCGAGAAAGAATCCAACCTGATGATAAAAAGACTAACAAGATTCATGATTATTCATGACCCTCTACTGTAAGATAGGTCAGAGGATTCTTAGGACTTGCTTTTTATTACGTAAAATTTATCAAAAACTTTTACATGATTGCTAAGCCTCTAAATCAACTGCTGGGAAAAGATACATTGTTTGAATAGACAAAAGCTCAAGAAAAAGCCTTCGAATTTTTTAATCATTGCTCTTATTTTGAGATATCCTGATTTTTCCAAATTATTTTATGTTCATATTGATGCTTCAGGAACTGGCATTGCTATACTTGCCCAGAAAGATGATCAAAATAAAGAATATACTGTGGCACATGCTAGTCACAGTTTAACAAGAGCAGAATGAAATTATGCAGCAACTAAACTAAAATATTTAGCTATTGTATGGGTAGTAGAATACTTTCATCAATACCTAGGAATAAATTATTTCTACCAGATCACTGACCATTCAACTTTACGATGGTTAAAAATATTTGAACTAAAAGGAAAAAGAGCAAGATGGATTCTTTGCTTGGAACCTTACAATTATTTTGTTATCCATAGGACTGGGAAAAAGCATAACAATGCAGATGCTATATCCCAAATGTATAAAGATGAAACTTCTATCCTTATGCTAGATCAAAATACTTATCAATCACATATAGAGTTTATCTCTGAAGAGGATGAACCACCAAGACAAAAATGTTTTACAAGAGATCAAGAATGTCAAACTGAAGACTATTGATTTATTGCAGAACAATAGTATAATATTTGTAATAAAAGAATACCAGATCATTATACACATACTTATTGCAAACAATGTCAAAAAGTTTCTAACAGAAACAGATGGCCATTTAAAGATGACAATATCTGCAAAAGAAAACAAAAAGAGGTGACAAAAATCCTCTTTGAATATACAGAAAACTTAGAATGAAGTGAAATCATCTCTGATAAAGTTAATCATGTGACTGGGGCCTTTCTATAATTGATTAACACATATTGATAGCTCCCTAAGAATGAGCAAGTCTTTGAAGATATTTATAAGAATTTAATAATCTTTCTCCACGATACTTATATAACTTTGTTTGGTGGACAAGCACCAATTCCAAAACTCAATATTAATTATTTATAGTATCATTACTCAAATCTGACACTAAAAAAAATATAACCCAGATAGTCAGTGTCCTGGTGAATAAACAATAAGATGAATACTCAACACTACTATTACCTCAAAAACCATTTACAAAACAACAAACTACCATCAAATTTTGACAAAACATAACAATAACAATTACAAGCCAAAAGCAAATTTTTTGAAATTAAAAACAACCTACTTTATAGAAAGAACAGAAGAAGAAAAACATGGAACCAACTCTTCAAAGTTTTACAAAAACATAAAATAGAACCAGTACTATATTTGCTGCATAACCATTCTATTAATACACATTTAAGTGTTGATAAGGTGTTTAAAAAAGTTCAAAGTCAATATTTCTGACTACAAATGTTCGAAGATATAAAAGACTATATCAGATTATATGATAGATGTCAAAGACAAGGAAAATATAGAATACCTGGTTCTTTACACCCTATTTCTGTTGAAGAACCTTTTTCAAAAATCAGAATAAACATTGTTGGTCCTTTATTATATATGAAAAAAGGTAACAGATGCATTGTAGTAACAATGAACTATTTTATTAAATGGTCTGAAGCTGAGGTAATTTCAAAAGCAACATGAAAACAAGTGGCTGAATTCATATATCAAACATTTATTTGCAGACATGGATACCTAAAATAGATACTTTCGGATCGAGGAACTCATTTCAGAAATGAAATAATTGATAATTTATTAAAGAAATTCAAAATACAATATTTATTATCTATCCCATATCATCCCCAAACTAATAGACTAGTAGAACAATTCAACAGAACTTTATGTGAAGCATTGGCTAAACTGGCTAAACTAATAGAAAGATAAGAAGATTAGGATAACTATATTGCACAAGTATTATTTGCCTATAGAACAGCCAAACAATTCTCTACAAAAAAGACCCCTTTTTACTTGGTATATAAACAAAAACCCCAAATTCCTCCTATAGAAATGGATGAAGTAATTAAAGGAGACATTCTATTACAACTATTCACTCTGATAGAAGAATTATCACAAGAAAGAGAAGCTGTCAGGCATAATATCCAAAGAAGCCAATGAAAACAGAAAAAGTATCATAACCAAGGAAAAACCTAGCTCCAATATTTAAAATAAATATCAAAATATTAATGTCTGATACTGCATGAGACAAACATTTCACAGGAAAATTGAAACCAAAATAAAAAGGATCTTATTATATTCACAATATTCTTTCAAATGGTATCTATCAGCTGAGAACTTTGAATAGAAAAGTATTGATTGCTCCTATTAATATCTATCTTTTGAAGAAGTATTATGACTGAAAAGAATGGGAACTACAAATTGTTTTACAAGACTATCAGTTATCAGAGTCATTATCTAGTCAATAAAAACTATTTGAGCCACCCAAATAGAAAACCTAAAAGAATTAAAAGCATTTAAGAAAAAAAATAGACAAAAGATATAGTGAAATAGTGATGGCCCAGAGAGCAATACACTACTATTTCAGCTGGCTCAAGAAGCATCACAACTGCTATTACATGGTCTTAATAATCAAATACAAATAAAGAAACAGACTTAGTAGGGTATATAAGAGAAAGACCTGTCCAATGGAGGAGGAGCTTCCATGTCCTACAACTGGAGAAGTTGTTCTAGTGAATGAATCTGTCAGCAAAGATTATTGTTCTTCCTCTCTAGTTCAATATGTGTGTGATAATAGCAGTAACTAGTTATATCTTGAAGGTCTGCTGAAAGGCTCTTATACTTGTCATGCAAAACAGAATTGGTTTTTTGAAGCCTACCAAACTGGTGATGCAAGTTCTCTATCTCCTCTTTGAGAAAAAGGTTTTTTCAAAACAAGTCACGATTATCAATAGGTTGGGAGCTTCTGGTTCCCCTGGAGGAAGAGAAAGTAGGAGTGATACATTGGTATTTTGCGTGGATTTTTTCAGGTTTTGCCCTTTAATATATCGACTCATTTCTAGTAATCCCTCTGCAGTTTAGCTGAGAGATTAAGCACACCTGCAGGTGTATAACTGTCCCATGACTCAGGACCTTTTGTTTATGGACTCTTGGTATGATGAGTTTACTTATGATAGATGGAACATATTATTCCAAAATGCAAAAAATATGATCCTTAAATACATCATATAAACATGCAAAGATCAGAAACACAAAACAGGTTTTGACAAATATAAATAGACAAGTTTTTCTCTATTCCCTAGTACACTATTTCAATATCTTAAAAATATATAACAATTCCAAAATGAATACAATTATTAATCAAATAATAGATAATCTCCTTGAAACAACTCCTGAAAATATGAATGTAGTCCTATCATATGCAAATATCACACAATCTTTAAAAGTACAGGTTTTAATCAAATACAAAGATCTACAAAGGACAATAAGGATCAAAAATTGACAAATGAACTTGATACATATTTATCTATTAGGAGAGTTATTGGATCAAGTAATAAATCTATCAATATAGTTTTTTGTGTGATCAAGTATCTGTATATTCAAACAAGTTTGTATCAGAATCTACTACCTTTTGAGAAGACAGGGATAGAACAAATCATGAGAATAAGAAAAAGTACCCTTAGAAATATCTATAAGATAACAGTCACTAAATTTCAATCCCTAATTGATACTTAACTCATGGAACTCATAGATTAGTTAGATGGAATTGTTGAACTATAAAATTTTACCATATGATCTCCCTAGTACCCAGGATGATCCTAGTACCTCAGATCAACATATCATGATACTTTTAGTTACCTGAAAGTAAAGATCTTCCAGAACACTTCTAGAATATTGATAGTCAATTTTGCTATTAGCAAATTTAGCATAAAGTACTCTAGAATATTCTGTAGTCCTAGTTTATTACATATAACTATTATTTTTGAAAAATACTCGAGTTCTGTTCAAAATAACATAGCTTAATAGTCTAGCAAAACTAATAATATAATTATTACTATTATTCATCCTAGTTTATATTCTCAAATATTATATAACTCAATTATATATTTAAAGGAGGAAATTCTCTCTTTGGAGACTCCTCAGTATTTATGCAACAATAAAATTATCTTTAATCCTAATTATTTTTTTTTTTTTTTTTAATTAACCCTCTGTCAGGCTAGTTGCGTGCGCTTTATTAAACAAAAGTAAGCTATACATTT
>CAJVPT010006955.1:0-10535 GCA_910592055.1 Acaulospora colombiana
ATAATATAATATAGTTATAAATTAAAAAGAAAAAACAAAGACCTGTGGATCTATAGCACAGTGATTAGTGTTCTACAGGTCAGATTACAAGATACCAGTTCAACTTCCGGTGAAGGCAGCTGAATAGAATTAATATAGTATCTGTCACCATAACTTGTAATATGCTGTTTTCTATAAAAAGCCATTTCACATGCTGATTTAGTGGGCATTGGGATTGTGATCTCTGAAAAGGTGTAGTAGCATGACAGTCATCCAATGGATGCATAATAATCGTCAAGATCATTAATATAAAGTATTAAGCCTTTCAGGAATCATTGATAGACATTAACGTATGATATCAGAGAATCACCAGTGCTATCCCTGTGTAGGAGTTGCACCCTGCTTAGTGAATAACCCTTAGATTTGGCAGCTAATGCTAATTGAGAACCCAATGGATAAGTCTACTAAGAGATTCAGAAGTCATGTCCCTATTGGTGAATAACCCCTAGGTTTGGTGGTGTGTGCCAACCATTGGATAAAAATTCTCAAAGCATTGATTAGACAGTGTATAGATGCACTAAGATCCATTCACAGCTGCATGAGCCAAAGATGTGATTAAGAGGTGATAAGATATAGAAGGTTAGTGTGGGTCCTAGATAAGGGGTAAATGCCAGGGTCTAGATTAAGTTAGGTGGTTTAAAACTAGTGGTAAGATTTCCACCTTCTAAAGATTCAACTTAAAATGTGGACCCACTTTCTAGGTGTAAGTTGGTATATCCGAGTAAGGCTAAGGTGAAGGGGGCAGGTTAACTTGAATGGACTATTATAATCATGTAATTGATATAAAATACTCAATAAAACATATGCTATTAGTACCTTTCACTCCTCCCCCAAAAAACAAAATAAATAAATATTATATTATTTAAAAAATTAAAATTAAATTGAAATAAGTAAAATTTATTAAAAAATTATAAACGATTAATAAAAAAAAATAAATCTTTTTACTATAAAAATTTCAAATATAAAATTTTTTTAGATATATCATATTTATTTTTTTTTAAAAAAAAAAAAACTTTTTTATTATTAAATTATTTGTTATTTAAAATCAAATTTTAGAAAAATTTGAGAATAAAAAAAAAATAATTATTATTTTTAAAAATTACTCTTTAAATTATATTAAGAAGAACAATAAAACTTTATTAATAAAAAAATTAATAAATTTTTATATAAGTATCTTTTTTTATATATTATAGTTTCAAAAATTAATAAAAAAGTTATTCAAATAATAAAATTTACAAAATTATATCTATAAAAAAATTCAATAGAAATTATATTTTATAATAATAATATGGATAAAAAATATATAAGATTAAATTAAAACAATTTTAATAAAATTTTTTTAAATAGTATAGATTTTTTTAAAAATAAAAAAAAAAAAAAAGATCTTTAATTATTAATTAATTGTATAAAAGTATATTTAATTCAAAATTAATAAATTTTTAATAAATATAATTTTAAATCAATATAAATTAGTTAGAGATATAGCTTTAGCAATATATTTAATATATATATAGTATATAAGATTTAATAAAACATATATAACTAATCTAATAGAGAGTAAAAAAAAAAAAATAAAAAATAATCTATATAAAAAACTTCATTTTATAAAAACAATTGAAAAATAAATAATTTTATATAGATAAATATATAAATTATTCAAAGTTACTTTCTAAATATAAAAAAGAATATTATACATGAAAATATTTTAATCAATATTATATTTAGACTTGTACAAATATTTAATTTTTAAAATTTGTCAAATTTCAATATTGTTTGATATAATAATTTAACAAGTTATAATCTTAAATAAAATTTTATGACAACAAAAATATCCTAATGATCAAAGAAGTTAATTAATAACTGATATACCCGGATTGAGAGATAAACAATTGGTTTGTTAGTTTCAATTGTTAAAAGAATTTATATTTAATTTCAAGAATAGGATTTATCCTTAGAAAATGTGCATTAGAGGAGTCTGGTAAGAGGTCAATTGAAATGTGGGTTGAATCATATATAGTAAGTAGTCAAATAGAAGTTGCTAATAAAGCAGAAATAGCAAAAAAAATTTTATTTTGTTTTTTATATTTTTCTGAAATTTAACCATCTAACAACTATCGTTCATTTTTGCTTGCAAGACTCAATCCCATTAAATGTACTATACATAATTGGCATTTTCTAAAGTTCAACTTTCACCAACGAGAACGGCTATTTAAACCAGAACTATAACCTCGGCCACTACTACTACCATATCTCGAACGTCCTAAAAAAAAAACATAAGTTATTTTTTAAGATCTCAGTGGATAACCAATTAAAATACAATTCATAATTACCATTACTGGTGCTAGCGACTGCGAGCTTCACAAGATCGAGAAGCTTAGGATCAACTTCCTGATTAGCTTCTCTTAATATATTTACCAAATCTTTAGCTTGTTTAGCATTTTCCATTGTAAAAAACGTTATTGCAGCACCCTTTGCACCACCACGTCCTGTTCGCCCAATGCGATGCACATAATCCTAAAATATATTCACAGTAAATATAAATAAGCAACATAAATCTAAATGTTAATTGCAAACCGTATTAGCAATTATTTACCTCAACATTGGTAGGAAAGTCGTAGTTAATAACGAGTTTAACATCCTTAACATCTGGAGTCCAATAAATGTTTGTAAGCAATTAAATTAAAATAAATTTCGGCTATCCAGCCGCTTAAACTTTGAAGTTGAGAGATAAGGATGCACAAATTGGACAACAATATTCATCATGACAAACGTGCATCAAATAAAAATCAGACAAAACAGATAATTATATAGCGTAAAAGGATATGTAAGTCCCAATGCCAAATTAGTCGAGCAGCAGCAAGCAAACCAAGTATCAGATAATAGGACAGCACGAAGGAGGTCAGTACGAGATGACACTTCCTTTTGAAATAAAAAGACGGCATCCAATGATAATCCTCCAATGTGACTCACTTCATTAACATGATCATTTCCTCTAATCAACAAGTCAAATGTAGTCGCGGAAATTACGTAAAAAGAATATTGAATTAGTCGAGGCCTAATCCAAATATCAGAGCTCTCCTGTATCAAACATAAAACAGGACCTGATGACAACCTGCCAAGAATTGCATACCCTGCGTCGTTTGCCTTGTTTTCAACCAGTGACTTTTTTCATTACTAATGTTACATCATAATTTTTTTTTTTTGAGGGTGGTGCACAATGTCTTTTTCGAGCTGTTAATACTTGTTGCCCGCGGCTACACCTGGCATTTCTAGGGGACCCACACACTTGCAATACAGGAAGCAAGAACATGTTATATGAACAAAAACATCAAATTAATTTAGGATAACTTTACCGATTCCTCTTGATGCGACATCAGTTGCCACCATTATAGGTGATTTTCCGCTTCGAAATTCGCTTAATACCCAATCACGTTCGGTTTGAGCCTTGTCACCGTGAATTGCAAGTGCTGGCCAGCCATCTTGACGTAAATACTTAGTGATCTCGTCTGCTGTGCGCTTTGTACCAGTAAAAATCAAGGTTTTATTATCTTTTTGATCCATGATGCGTTCAAGATGTTTAACTAATCTATATTTCAGATAAGCAAATAAAAAAAGGAATAAGAGGAAGCTCATTAAACCAAAGTTTAATAATAAATTTCGACTTACTTGGTTCTCTTCTCATATTCGGAACAAACTTCAACTGTCTGATTTATGTTGTGACTTGCCGACAAATCAAGTGAACCGATATTAACTTGAATAAAATCTGTCAGATAATCTTCAGCTAACCGCTTGACTTCCTTAGGCCAAGTTGCGCTCCACATGAGAGTTTGTCTATCCGGTCTAATTTGTTCGACAATTTTTCGAATTTGAGGCTCGAAACCCATATCTAACATGCGGTCTGCTTCATCAAGAACGAGATATGTAACTCGACGAAGATTAGTTTTTCGAGATTCCAACATGTCTATTAGCCGACCCGGGGTAGCAATGCAAATTTCAACCCCGAGGGCTAACTCACGAGCCTGGGGGCCTTTAGGAACTCCTCCATAAACGCAAGTATTCTTGATTTTCGACGACTTTCCAAACTTGGTGCATTCTTGCTGAATTTGTACGGCTAGTTCGCGAGTTGGCGCAAGGATAAGCACAATCGGACCGTCACCGGGTTTGAGATATGGTTGTGCGTTGATGTGAACGATTGATGGTAAGCAGTAGGCAAGAGTTTTACCGGATCCGGTTTCGGCAATACCAACAACATCCCGACCTGAAAGTGCCATTGGCCATCCTTGAGATTGGATCGGTGTGGGAGCAGTGAAGCCCAAATCAAGAATTTCCTTCAATACGTAGGCTATGTTATAAAGCATGTTAAATACGTAGTGGTGGCAATGTGTTAAAACTATACGATAAATAAGATGCCAATCATAGTTACCTGGGAAATTGGCTTCTTCAAAAGTCTCGACTGGCTTGGGGATGTCACGACCAAAGACTTTCATGTCATGTCTTCTCCGGTACTCCTCGACTTGCGCTTGTGATCGAGAGATAACGTTTGGGTGCTCTGTGTAAAAATTCTTTTCAAACTTTGGAAGCTTAGCGAGATCCCACTCTTGTCTTGTTAAGCCAGAGCCTAGAGCTGACATGCGATCACTAGAATATGAACTGTTTCCACCAGGACGATAACTGGAACTGCCGTAGCGATCGCTACTATTATATCTATCATATCCAGGGCTACGTTCCCGATAACTGGTGCTGTTACGAGATTCATACCTTGAAGTTAATTAAATCAACCGTTAATTAAAATAAACCACTTACAACTAAGCACCCCGTGCAAGCAAGTGGTTGCATTCAATAATTTGCCCGAGTCATGTGTAAAGAAAAAAAGTGACTTACTCTTTACGATCTCTTCGACTACGGTCATCATAGGAACGATCCACTCCACGATCACTACCATAACGCGAAGAGGATGAAGAACCATCATAACCCGAAGTTTTGTACGACGAGCCAGCATATGAAGATCCGCCGTTATTATAAGAGGATGACGGTTGAGGTGCGCTACTACCACCATAGGTAGATGAAGTTGAACTATATAGAGTGCCTGGCGGGGGAACTCCAGGAGGACCAAAGCTAGCGTAAGACATGTTATTCTTGAGTCGTAAAAACACAGGTAAGTGATGGATGGAAAAGAGAAATTAGTGAACCAATCACCACTACCCTGAAAGTAAAAAAAATAAATGTCAGGTGATCAAGATATTATAATCGTAACTTTCTTTACATACCATTTTGTAATACTGTATTAAGAGATCAACTTATTACGTAATGATCCAAAAATTATCTGTTAACTATATTAGTGAATGAATAACACTATTATTTAGGATCATTTACATTAAAGAAAACAAAAATAGTAAATACAATATATTGTAAAGCTACTTTTTATTTATTTATTTGTTTGTTTTAATAATTTTTCTTTTCACTATTTTCTGACAATATACTAAAAAGATATTTACAAAAAGTTTTATGCTTTTATATTAATATAGTTTTTAAAACAATTTAAAAATAATATTTCTTTTTTATATAAACTTGACTTTTGATTATCAAGAAAAATCAAGAAATATTTTTTTATCTATAATAAGAAGTATTAAAAATTTTTTTCCTAAAACAAGAATACATATAAAGGTTTTATATAATAAAAGAATAGATTAATAAAAGTTTAAGTCTTGAAAAATTTTCTATTTATTATTTTTATTTTATATTTTTAACTTTTTAAATAATTAATTTAATTTTAAATTTTAAAATAATATAAATTAATATAACTTTTACTAAAGATAATTATTTAATATAAAATATATTTATAATAGAATATAAACAAATTAAATTACTCTTTCTGCTAATTTTTTAACTATATACAAAAAAGATATTCACAAGAAGTTTTTTTACTTCTTTGCTAATAAAGTTTTAATACTTTCATTAAAACAACTTAAAGTATGATTTCAAGAGTTGCTTTTATATTGTAATAAAAATAGTTCCTAATACATTGAATAGTTATTTTTAGTTATGATCTTATTCTTTTTTTTTTTTTTTTTTTTTAAGTTCAACATGACTGGAATGAATTTTATTAAGTATTTTGTGATAATACAGTATTGATTACATGAGTGATTCATCTAATCTATTTTTCTATACTACTTATCCAATTGAATACATAATTTTGTCACAATGTAATACCATTTTGTCAATTGCCCTGCTATGCCTAGGTCACATAGCATCTGAAGTCAGCTAGGGAACTTATATTTTTATATTTTTCAAGGGGCTTGAGATGTGTGTTCCTTAATTCTTGATACTTTATTTTGCATTTTTGTTTGTAAGTATCATGATAGATTCTTACCATATTTAGTCCTCAGAAGATTGGTTGTACTCTGATATGTGCAGGCCCTATGATCTTATATTAATATTCTGATAATTCAATGTTATTACTTCATTGATCAATCAATGGTCTTCCATTGCTTCATTCTTAACCACTTTTTAAATATGACCTACAGGAGTTTTCCTTGGTTATTACTTTTTGAATTATTTCTCTCAAATTTCTAATCTGCCCTTGCAATTTCCATCATAATGCTAATGCTAATCATCAGCCTCGCAAATAGTTGTCCTCTCTGGTAGCTATTGATTTCACGATTGCGATAAGATCTCTCATTAATTTTAGTTACAGCCCATATGTTTTTTTATTGATGCAAATGACCAAAGTTTCTCAGATCTCTCATAAAGGTGTTTTTTGAGAAGAGGTAAGTGTTTTTATATTTTTATTAAAGGCTTGAGTCCATCGAGATCTTTCTTGGCTTGTTTTGATGTCTTCACATATTCTGAATAGTAGGATCTTTATGATTTCCTTAGCACTAAAACTAGCCAAGGCTGTATGACCTAATTTATTATACTGTGGTCAGATGATAAAATTTTATAGGTTGTATTTTGTATACAAAGATACATATGGTAATAAACATACATCTTGTACAATATAACCTATATTGCGAATAATATTTTCAAGTGGAATTGAACCAGTAACTCACAAATGATAACCTGGGAGTGTACCTACTGTACTATTGATCCACAGGTTTATTATGATCTTCATTCTATTTCTATTTTTATCTATTTATTTATAATTATTTTTTTGATATTCTTTAATATTCTTATTAATACTTAATTAGTATAGATCACTTCATTAAATATAGTACGTAATATAATTTACTATAGATCAGGTAGTCCAGAAGATCTAAAAAATCCAAGTGGTCCATTTTTACAAGTATATAAACAACCATAATTTACTCAAAAGTAGAATAAGTTGAATAATAACTTCACTTGATTTTGAAAGTTGATAATAACTTTATTTGACTTTGAAATTTAGAAATAATTTCACTTTTCTTTTGAAAGATTGGATATTTTCTTTTTATTTTAGAACTAAAGAAATTGTTTTAGTTTTCTTGATTTATTAATAAACTGGATTCTGAATAAACCATATTTCTTATGAAATACTATATGACACTATTTAAAGGATTTTTGATGGATCTATTTTTGAATATTTCTTTAATTATCATAAATCACTTCTTTAATTCTTTCTTTAAGAATTGTCCTTTTAAAAACAATTCCACTTAAATACACTGATCAAATATAAATTTAATTACAACACTTTCTCTCTTATTTATAAATTTTTTTATTTAAAAACTTGACTTCTAATGGTCAAAAAAAATCAAGTAATATCTTTAATATCAATAACAAGAAAGTTTTTAAAGAAAAAAAAACTAATTGTAAAATATTTAAAAGTCTTTTCAACCTTTGAAGTAAAATATTATAGAGATTTTATTGTAGTAAAAAAGATTATTTCCTTATTTTCTGACTGTCTAGTTCCTTTTAGAGCTTCTATTTTCATAGTTTTCTAAGAAATTTTGCTTATCTCAGTTTGATCCTGAATTTTAGGTAGTAAAAATCCTTACCAAAAGTAATTGACTAATATAAAATATGTTAATTTTTGAAATATAAATAAGCTTCTATTGATTACACTAATATGTCTCAATAATATTATTGGTAATTGGAAAGAATGTTCTGGAAATATTTACTTTTCAAAAACTCAAGTCCTTTAAAAAAAACATCCATAATACAAAAAGATTAAGAGATAGATAATATGGATTACAAGTTCTTATCTCTTCCCTAAGCTCTTTAGGTAATAACAAAGTTTTAATAAACAAAAGCTGAGATCTAAATACTTTTCTTAAGATATTCCAATCTGGTATTCATTTAAATAAAAGATCAATTGGATCAATTCATCTAATGTCACAAGTGATAACAAAGAAGATTTCTTCTGAGGCTTAAGAAAAGTAAGAAAATTATCCCAATTAAGCAGATTTCTTTTGAGAAGATAATTATTTTCTTTTTAGACTTTTTTAATGGAACCTTGAATTGTTCTTCTTTCTCAATTTCTTTTTTTATTTTTTCCTTAATTTAGCAATTTATGGTTTATGAACAATTTATAGTGACAAACTGTTGGCAATAAACTTAATAGATAGAGATTATTTATTAATTCTTTAGAAAAGTAAAATATTGTTTCCTAGATTTGACTTAGAGTATTTTGATATAATAATGAGTTAGTTATTATAAGAAAAATTTATAATATTATAGATAGTTATATAACTTCTTAATAAAAATCAAGCCATGTAACATGGTTACAAGTTAAAAAAATATATATATATATATTATAAGTTTCTATTAATTATAACATATATTTTAATATGCAGTAGTGACCTGCGGGCAATGATGTTAGAAGTTGGAAGGGTTTTCACCTGAACTACTAGCGGAGCAATAAATCACTCCCGAAGTTGTACTTAGAGTCTTAGATAAATATAAGACTTTAATGAGTGAGTTAGTTAGAGAATTAGCTTTAGCGTCACATGTATAATGTACAGCTTACAATTGTTTAATAAAGCCCACATAACTAGCCTAACAGAGGATTATAATAAAAAAAAAAAAAATAAGTTAAAGTTTTTTTAAGAATTGAAAGCTATTAATAAGTAAGTTGATATGAAATTTAGTTTAGCTATGATACAATTATTATAAATATTTTTATTAATTTTCTTAATAATTAATAAATATATAGTCTAACAACCATTGATATTTTTTTTTTTTAAAAAAAAAAAAGGTATACAATTATTACTACTTTTCTTTATTTAGCATAATAAAGTTAATATTTTAATGTATAAATTGAACAATCTGATTTTCTATAAGTTTTATCAATATTTAAATTGTAATAATAACCTTCATTATCATTATCAGAAAAATCACAAAATGCTTTACTTGACTTGAGTAATGTAAAATTGAAATAATATATATTAATCATACTTATTTTTTGTCCATTACTACTCATCCATCCCTTCACGAAATTATATACTGTATGATATTCATCTGTAAATAATAAATAAATCAATGATAAAAATTTAAATATACCCCGTAAAACTATCTACACGCTATGTGAAAAAAATTTATCCACGAAACTATCTACATGCCATGCGCAATAATCTGACCTCCTGCGAAACTATCTACATGTTATGCGCAAAAATCTAACCTTCCGCAAAGCTATTTATATGCTATGCGCAATAAAATCTACCCCATAAAACTATCTACATGATACGTGCAATAAAATTTACCCCACAAAACTATCCAGATAAAAAAATCTAACTTTCCGCGAAACTATCTACATGCTATGTAAGAGTTTGGAACGGTTAGAGGCCCGTAATTCTCGCTTATCATACATTTTTCCAAATCGCCAACTCTAGGCGTCCACACAAGTTCTTATCTGTTTTTTTGCAAAATTTCAATCAACGTGATAATCTTTTTTCGTCACACTAATAAAAATCCCCAATGCACGAGTTTTGGTAAATCCAGAGAACGTGTGCCACAAGAAGGCCCGTGACTGACAAGAATTTTTTTTTTTTTTTTTTTTTTTTCGGTGCTGACTTCCATTATAATTTACTTTGATAACACAAATATTACTAATGATAAATTTCAATAATTTAAAAAGATAAAAAATTTTTTATTATTTTCATATTCGTTTGTTGATTATACATTTTAATACATTTAATAATTTACGATATATACGATACGATAATGTTGGTTTTTATTTTAAAAAAAAAAAAAAAAAAAAAGAAAAAAAAAGATCATTAATCCGTAAATTAATCATCTGAAAAAAAAAATTTAAAAAAAAAAAAAAAACAATAATAAAATAAAAAAGGGTAAATTAAAAAACGAACATGGGAAGTTTAGCGGGAATATGGGACAATATGGGAAATTGATGCGAATATTGGAAATTAGGCACGAATGTGAATTTTTAAGGGGACCGTTTTTTCTTATGAAAAAAAAGAAATAATTCAATAAGCAGGTGTCGTAGATAGTCTACGAGCCCAAGCTACGCTACCACGTGCTGAGCAATGAAGATGAAGAACACAGGATATACCCGGGGCAAGTTTTTA
>CAJVPT010006956.1:0-10535 GCA_910592055.1 Acaulospora colombiana
ATTTATTATTTTTTTTTTCAAAAAAATTTTATATATAATTTTTAAAGTTTTATTATTGTTGAAAAATTTCTTTCTTTTTCAAATTTTTATTTTTGAAGAATTTTGATTGGCTTTTATCATAAATTATATGATAATTAATAAAAATATAAAGATATTTAACAATAATAAAGCTTTAAAATATATTAATAAAAATATTTTTAAAAAATATAAGAAATAGAATAAGTATTAAAACACAATATATATAAATTTTATAAATTTTGATTATATAATTAATGATTTAAAAATTATTAAAGATTAAATTTATAATAAAAATATAGTAAGTGGACTCAAACTTTTGAAAGTAACTGTAAAAGTATTATATTAAAAAAATATAGTTTAATTTTTATTGAATTATATTAAAACTTGAGATTTATTATAAGTTGTTAGTCTATTATAAATAAATACAAAATTATTGTTTAAAAATATCTAAAAATAAAATATATGGATCTGTTCCACTGATCCTTTGACCATACATAAAAAAGATGTTTGCAAGAAGTTTTTATATTTCCTTGTTAATAAAGTCTTAACATTTTCCTTAAAACAACTTGAAGTATGATTTCAAGAGTTGCTTCTACCCTTCCTCTATTGTTTACAAATCTTTTCACTCAAAAACTTTACTTCTAGTAACCAATAAAAGTCAAGTAACACCTTTGTTACCAACAGCAAAAAAGTTCCCAAAGGAAGAAGAACTGATTGTAAAGTACCCAAAAGTCTTTCTAACCTTTGAAGTGAAAGGTTTATAGAGATTTTCTGTAGTAAAAAGGCTTATTTTCTCCCTTTTTGACTGTCTTGACACTCTTAAAGCTCCCATTTTCATGATTTTCTGGTAAATTTTGCCTATCTCAATTTGACCCTGAATTTTGGATAGTACAAATCCTAATCAAAGGTAATTGACTGACACAAAACATGTCAGTTTTTGAAATATAAAAAAGCTCCTATTGGTTTACTCATGTGTCGTGATATATCATTGATAATGTAGGAAGAAAAGTTCTAGAAAAAGTATTTTCTCCAATTATGCAAATTCAACCTTCAGAAAAAATTATAATATCGAAAGATAAGCGATAGGTAGGAAAAGAAGATTCAACTCCCATCTCTCACTAAGTTCCTCAAATAGTAAAAAATCTTTCTTGAACAAAAGCTGAGATCTTCAAGTTTCTATCCCAGTCAGGCAAAGTTCTTGAAAAGATTTCTTTATTCCGGACAGACAAACTCTTCCATAATATAATGCTGATTCCAATAGCATCAAGCAAATACATATATCAGCAAAAGAGTAAGTTCCTTAAATGTTCTTCTTAAAGTCACTTTCAAAAATGATTAAGTTCCTTAACCATTATAAAGCTTAGAGAATATTTTAATCAGATAAACTCCTTTTGAAAAAAAACTATGAAATGGAGCAAGAATCTTTTGGAAAACTTTGAATTGTTTTTTTTTTTTTTTTTTTTCTCTTTTTTTTTTCAATGCCAACTTCAGCAATTCATTATTTTTGGGGATAATTAACAGTGACAAACTGTTGGCAATGACCCTAGTTAACTTAGAGGCTAATATCAAACTACTAGGAGAGCAAAATATTATTCCTAAAATCTGACTTAGAGTATCTAGTTTAGGCTTAATTTTGTTTAGTCTAAACTAGCTTGGTGAACTTTTTATATTTTTTAAGTAATATAGTCCTTTAACTAATAATGTACAATGACAAGTTAGTTACTTTGTGAAAGTTTGTAAACTTTGTGGTATTTTTCAATATCTCAATAGAGACATACCATTGCGGCATGATTGCAGATTATTAAAAAATATATATATCTATCTAAAAATAAAATTTTTTAATAAATAATAAATCTTTTTAAATAATATATAAGAAAAATCAAGATTAAAAATAGATAAATTCCTTAAATAATTAAATAAAAAAAATATCTCAATAGGATATTTTTTATTGAAAAAAAAATCTTAAAAAGTAAGTTTTTAAAAAAAGTTAAAGAAAATTTTTATTTTATTTATTATTATTATTATTTTATAATATATTTATATATTTTTAAACATTTTTCAATCTATTCTCTTTATAGTTTTTTATATCCCTATGACTTGATAAAATATATAATAACAACAACTTATTAATAATACTATATATATAAGAAAAATCTTTATTAAAAGTTTTTTATAATATAAAACTTTGTTTTTAAAATTAAACTTAAAAATTTTTATTATTATATTTTTTTTAATTCACAATTATATCACAATAGCTTGTCTTTATTGAGAAGTTAAAACAAAATCTATAATAGTTTATAGATTTTTATAAAGTGATCAACTTATCTTCATATATAAGTACTCTAAATTAAATTTTAGAAACAATATTATATTCTTTTGATAGATTGGTAATATTCTTTATCTACTAGGATTATTATCAACAGTTTGTTACTATTAATTGATCTGAAAACCAATGAATTACTAAGTTAAAAAGAAGAAAAGAAAAATTAATTAGGGGAAAAGAAAAATTCAAGATCTATCAAAAAAATCCAAAAATAAAAACAGTCTCTTCTTAAAAAGAATTTATCTGATTGAAATAGTCTTCTTATTTTATTTGAACCTTAGAAAAAATCTTCTTTTTTATTACTTACAGCATTGAACAAATTAATCCAACTGGTCTTTCATTTAAACAAGTATAGATTGGAATATCTCAAAGAAAGTATTTAAACCTCAACTTTTTTCATTAAAGTTTTGTCACCACTTGAGAAACTTAAGTAAGAGATGTGAGTTTATAATCTATATTACTCATCATTTGTTTTTTGATATCATAAAAGTCTTTATTAAGGAACTTAAGTTTTTTAAGAGCAAACATTTTTAGAATATTTTTTCTAATTACTAATAACATTATTAAAATATATAATTGTGACTAATAGGAACTTGTTTATATTTCAAAAACTAATATATTTCATATCAATCAATCACCTTTGGTAGCTATAATATATATTATACTACTTGAATAAAAACAATATAACCTAGCTATAGATATTACAAAAAAAAATAAAAAACAAAATTGAAATATAACTCAAATTTAACAATACTATTACTAAATAAGTATTAATCATTTAATTCTTATCTATGTCGTTTTCATTACCAATGATGTTCAAAACAATCTGAAATAAATTACTGATTATATATTTTGCATTAATAAAAATCTTATACAGTATCTAATACTTTGTTTGTGATCAAAAAAGAGAAAAAAACATACCATATTACAACGGCATATAATGCCGGTCGGAATTTTTTATAATGCTGGCTGGTGTTTTCAATGGCATCATGTGATTTTGATATGTATAAATCATGTGATTCGTTCCTATTAAATTTGTAGTTTTATTTCGAGGTTTTTTTCAATTGCAATAAATACAAGATTTTATCAAATTTAAGATAAACCGACATCAAAAAAAGCGAGGAAATGTGAGTAATAAGTCATTACTTTTACGTAAAAATACAATAATATCGATGAATTGATTTTTTTCTTTAATTAAATAGATACCCCAATTTACTTTAGACGTAAATCCAACGAACTCAACAATGTCTGACAGGCTGTCATCATTACTTTGTTATCTAGCATTGTCATGATACGTCATCTTCTGCACAATCTTTACCACATCCTTCATGATTATTGTTATAAATACTTGATTTACCAATTAACATCTCCCTTATAACATCACTTAATGTGGAAAAGTTCACAGGTTTGCTAATGTAATTAGTAAACCCAACTTCACGGCACTTATTTGCCACGTCGGACATTACGTTCGCCGAAAGAGCTATTATTGGCACTGGTGATTCATTTTTTAAATTTTTTACTTCCCACGTTCGGATTTCTGCTGCCGTCTCATATCCATCTACGATTTAATAAAAAATGATGTTTAGCAATTTACCTAACGAATGATAAAAAGCAAATAATAATCACCTTTCACAGGCATGAATAGGTCACACTACAAAAAAAAAAAAGATCAGTAAGTGAACTGCTTCTAATGAACCCCAGTTAACGGATTTCACATACCAGTATTAATGAATAATAGTTGTGTGGATGAGAATAAAACTTTTTCAAGCATTCTTCTCCGTTACCGGCGATTTCGACACCCAATCCAACTTTGGTAAGATATTTGATCATCACTGTTGAAAGTTTTTTACCCATTTAACACATGCTCTGATATGACGAATTAAAAAATCTTGATCGCCTTTACCTTTCTGATTAACTTCATTGTCTTCAACCAGCAAAACTCGGAATCCTTTATCGCCTACGTCTGCGGCCATACGCTTAAACACTTCCTTTTGACTCGCAACGATTTTATGCGTGTTTCTTCTTTTCAAAAAGTTCTCTCTTACTGTCGTCGTGACATCAAATAGACCTTCCATCTTACTTCTATTTAGGGGTTTAAAAATAAAATCAACGCGTTCAGGTAAGTCATTTTGCGTGCCCTCCACAATACCCGCTCGCTGAATGGGCGTTGTTAATATCACAGTAACGGTCAAGGAAAGATGAATCGCGCGTTTTATTATCGTAGCTAATGAAATAATTTGGGTTTGCGAAGCTAAATTTATAAATATATGAGTATATGATTTAATGTTCGCAGAAGAAAGTTGATCCCGAGCTTCGTTATAGTCGCCGGAAACTTCGATTTCTGGTGCAGGACATTTTGGAAGAATGGAACAGACATAATGTATGAGAGTTTCTCGAGCATGCGGTAAATCTGCTACTATGAGAACGCACGCCGGACGAGGCAGGTCCATTTGCAAAGGTTTTCGGATGTTGAATGATGGAGTAACAGGTCTCGATGCATTAGTAGGCGTCAGAGGTCTTGAGGACACGGGTGGCGTTAAAGTTCCATTCGGTTGAGAGTTGTCACCGTTGGCAATGGAAAGGTTTTGAGTTGGCAAATTTTCAGAATGTGAAAGTGGTAATGACGATGATGATGTTGATGACGATGATGATAGTGGCGGCGTACTGTTGTCGTTAATTGCCATCGACTTTGACTGAACGGAAACTTTGCTGTGCCGGAAGAATGGTGAATTGGAAACTTCGGAGGTTGGGGTCGGTGGACGAGGAGCCGTGGAATCGGCAGGTATATTGAATTTGGCGGAAAAATAAAACGTCGACCCAACGCCCTTTTTACTTTTGCATGACATCTTTCCGCCATGTAGTTCTATAAGTTGCCTAGATATGACCAGTCCAAGCCCACTGCCACCATGTTTTCTTGTTGACTGAATGAGAAGTTGGAATGAAATAGAATTAATGATCACCGATTAAGGTGAGACGTTCAAGTGCAAAGGATTCTCCTTGCAACACTCACAGAGGTATCAACCTGCGAGAATGGTTTAAACATGACTGCCTCCTCCTCTGTATCAAAACCATCGCCGGTGTCGACCACCTCGAACAGCAGCAAAACCTCGTTTTCGTTAAGTTCAACATCCGGCGTCGAGTATATCGAACAACGAGAAAAGACTTCACCCTTTGACGTGAACTTTATCGCATTCTATTTATTATCACCAATAAGTAAAGAAAAACTTCTTTTTTTTTTTTTTTTTTTTGCGAATTACACAATTAAAAATCCTACTCACTCCTATGACATTCAACAATACTTGACGCAGTCGGATTCGGTCCCCGCATATTACTTCTGGAACATTGTCATCCACAATGAAGCTCAATTCAAGGCCTTTTTGAATCGCCAAGGTTGAGAGTAATTCGTTGGCATCCTCGATCATGTTATGAACAGAGAAAGGTTCCATCTCCAATTTCATCATTCCTGCCTCGACCTTGCTTAAATCCAAGATATCGTTAATAACTAGGAGCAAAGCATCGGCAGATTGTTGAATGGTGTGCGCATAATCGAGCTGCTCTACCGTAAGGCTGGTGGCCAGCATGAAATTTATCATACCGGTAATGCCAATGAGCGGTGTACGAATCTCTAAAGAATATTTCGCTGTAAGCTCGTGAATCACTTAGGCAAACATCACTCAAATTCTAAAATATTACCATGAGACATATTAGATAGAAATCTCGTTTTGCTTTCCGTCGATCTCTTTGCAGCATCGTGTGCCTCTTTGAGCTTTTGTTCTACCATCTTATGGTCATGAATGTCAGTGCTGAAATTAGGAAATCTGTCATGTGAGCGATGACTCGTCCAAAGAACGAATGATTAAGTGAATTCGAAACGATGAACCCACCAAGTACCAAACCACTTACGACCTTGATCCGAAACTTCCACACTAATGCATTTTACCAGAAACCACCTGTGTTCCCCATCATTTCGCATCAGGCGTACTTCAGTCGAATATATCATTTGGTCCGAACCCTTCTCTTCTGGTAAACGACAGCGATTTCGGTCATCAGGATGAACGTGAAATAAGAATCCTTGATTCTTCGCTGCTTCTTCTGTTTGACCAGAATAATCCAGCCATTTTTTATTGACGTAGGTTATTCCGTCTTTGGGCGTGGCAGTAAACACTATCTGAGGTATGGCTTCGGCAAGAAGTCGATACTTCTTTTCGTTGGCTTCAATGTGTAGTTGCCTGTTCTGAACTTGTTCTGCCAACTTTTGATCGTGAACGTCGGTACAAGTTCCAAACCATCGAATGTTCACACCCCTCGCATCACGCAAGGGACCAGCGCGACCAAGAAACCAGCGATATTGACCATCAAATCTGCGCATGCGATATTCTGCACTTGATCCCTCACCACGCGAAAATGTTGTTCTCCACATTTCCAAAACACGCGGCCTATCCTCGGGATGTACAACCTCCATCCACCCATGACCCAACAGATCATCAATGGAACGACCAGTGTATTTAAGCAATCGCATGTTTACCCAATTGCAATCTCCTCCTCCAGGGGTGCACGTGCTGAATAAATAATTAAATTAATAAAAGAACGTAAATAAATAAATAATATGCAACCTTATGGTCCATCATACGAATAAACACTTACTACACAACATTTGGCATCAAATCCATTAAAAGTCGAAGCATTTTTGTATTAGGTATCGCTAAATATAACTTGTCCATTGAAGCGGGTTGCGCGTTTGAATTATGACGACGGTGAAAATTACCTGTACTCAATGCTTTTAAATTTCTTGATAGTCGCCTTTTACGGCGTAACGAATGATCGGCCGGCAACGAAACCCTACGACTTTTAACTGGCCTTTGTGGTGCCGAAGGATTAAAGGGAGAGACATCGTAAGTTATATTCTCGGATTCTGGGGTGAATTCGTCGCTATCCGTGCGTGAAGATATATTTTTATATACGTTGAAAGGATCCTCTTCCCCTGAATCCTCGCCTGGACTGTGACCATAGGTGGCCGAGAAGACAGTGGCATATTCCCATTTTGAAGAGTTTGACGATGATGTTGAATATCCAGATGACATGCACTCATCATCATCGTCCACAGGAGCGACTGACAAAGGAATCGTCGTCACGCTTGACCGTTGACTGTTACGACGACGTCTCTCCCTAATTGAATTGACATATATTTGCTGATGTATCATTGAGAACGACAAAGTTGTTGCCAAGAAGGGTGCCAAAAATTTCAGAGATTTTAGCAACTCTTGTGGATATGGTACAATGCATGAAAGAAAAGAAAGAATAGCTATTGGTACAGGCGTATGATTTGTATTTGTGGGCACAACATTTTTTACAGTGGTGGGATGAATGAGAGGTATATGTACAATTGAGCAAATGTTGTCCGCGATCATCGGGTGAGAGTCATTGCTATGAAGTGGGTTCGAGAACGTAATGTTTGAATTAAACGATTCATCACTAATTTCCGGCAGTGTTTGAGGTCGAAAGAAAGGATTTCCGCTTCTCTCGTTGATAAGACTTGGTTCGGTCCAAGGTGAAAGTTGTTGTTGTTGTTTTTCCAGAAATTCCGAGGCTAATCTTTGATGGTGGTGATGGTGATCATTCGGTGCATTTTCTTGGTTGAAGAGTTCGCTATTTTGAAAATAACTACTTTGACCCTCCTCCAGATCATTTAGACTAGGGGTGTCTAATACTTGTGGCCATATAGCAAGAGAATCTGAAATCTCATTTCGATTGATTCCGTTGGTCGATGTTCCATCTGACGAATTTTTTTGATGAGGCTCACTGCTTTGATGCTTGTTGATGAATCTATGAGTGTTAAGTTTTATATTCTCGTCATTAGAGCTGCTGACGCTGTGTTCTCCTTCATCTTGCAGCTTGTACTCCCTCGTCAAAACCTCGATATTTCCGCTTTGCAAAATTCTTATGATTCCTTGATTATCCACCAGAGGATCAACATTATCGAACTCCCTCAAATTTTCGTATACGGGATGTACGGGATCACTTGAAGATGATGACGAACAACTATCAATACTATCTTGACAACACAAGTTTCCGTGACAACAATATTCTTTATTGTAAATTGCTTTGACGCCCCAGGAGGTATTTATCGTGTCGGTTAAATCATGCGGGACTGAAAGCAAAATGCGCGTTGCACAGTACGAAGATGAAAATATTTCGATTACATTATCCCACCACTTCTGAATATCTAATTCCGTTGTTAATTGCAAAGACAACCTATATAAATTTGGTGGTTGTGGGAAAGGTTGTGGTGGTCGTTGATTTCGAGTTGCAGCTCTCTCCGAAAGCGAATTTTGTGGCTGTGGAGGTGTCGGGTACAATGGAAAACGTATGTTATCCTCATAAATTGGTATTGAAATTTCCGTGGGATGTCCTCTTGATGATTTTTGTTGTGGAGTTTGAAATTGTTGTTTGTGCAAATGTTCATAATAATCAATGGACTTTTCATGAATAATATTACTATTACTATTAGTACTAATGCTACCACTATTATTATTATTATTATTATTGCAGTTGTTGCTGTTAATTGAATTTCCTCTTCTTGAGACTATTGTAGCTGAATGATAATGACGTGCGGGTGTATTAGTAGGAATCCGGAGATCAAAATTCACTGGCTTCATGCTGATCTCCTCGTGATTATTGATGATTTCTTCGGAGTGCTAGAAGTACCTGATGTTTTTTGTGGGGAAAGAGTATTATTATGGGTCAATAAGGATTCTCGGCAACATATAAAACGTCGTTTGAACCTACTAAATATTTACATTTGTCGAATTATCTGTCAATGTAAAATGGTTATCGAAAGAAGAGTAAACAAAATTGCCATAAAGAAAATTATTGAAATTTACCTTGTGTTGAAAATAAATGGATTATGCAATTCGCAATAGCCTCTTCTTGATTACAGAAATATTCTCCCAAATAAGGTGAGCTCTCGTCCTGCCTGTGAAAGTAAAGATATCCTTTAAAAAGATTGAAGCTTCTTTAAAGAGCTAATATCAAAACTAATAACTAAACGCCTATGCTAACAATACCTGCAAATAACCTAATATAAATAATACACTTAATTTCTTTATCCTTCTCCGCTCTCAAGAAAAAACTACGTAATAGCTGTCATAAAGGTAATGATTGTTGTTATATATGCATCAACGTAATCATTGCCTGGTTTGTCACGTGACATAAACATTTGTGTAACAAACAACTCATGCCAACATTACGAAATTGTATTACTAGTTTGTGCGTCATCATTAATATTACACAAATATTTGTCTACACGCAATGAGAATCACAAGAAACGTTGTTTGGCTAGCCAATCCTTTCCTATTTGGCCTTAGTCACTTTATTAGCTCCGGAAATTGAAATTCATATGATGCGGGTTCGCATATTACAAGGACCTTTCATTTCCAGGGAAGTAAATAAATTTAGCGATTGTAATCCATATAACAGAATACTTGATTAGATCTGGATAAAACTTGCGTAAACCAGCCACCTACGCATTAGTAGTATGATAATGTTAACGCATTTTTGGAGCTAGCCGCCAAATCTTTTTTGCACACGCGTACAGCACATAAGCTGATACTTTGATTGGTTCATTATACAAACACCTGTGATACAATATATTGCGCACTTTTTTTTTTTAAGTAAACATGATTGTAAACGAAGATAGAAACGAACTAGTTATATCAAACAAAAATTTTTCTATTTAATAATTAACTTACTTATTTTAATTAAAATTTTTGTTTAATCAAAAAATAACAAATTTATTTTAAAAATGAAAAAATTGATTTTTTTTTAAACTTAGGCATTGGATAATACTTTTTATTAATTAGTAAAGAATACACAATATATATCAAATCTCTATTTAACTTAACAATAGTCTATTACATGCTTAATATATAGATACCTATTTATTGTATATATAAAAAGATATTTATAAAAAGTTTTTTTTTACTTCTGTACTAATAAAGTCTTAATATTTTCTTTAAAACAACTTGAAAAAATTAATTTCAAAAATAATTTATTTTAATAAAAAAAATAATCAAAAATAGATTTATTTAAAATATTTTTAAATAATATCATATAGTGTTTTACAATAAATATGATTTACTCAAAATTCAAGTTTATTAATTATTTAATTTTTTAAAAAATAAATAAAATTTTTTTT